>PVJD01001287.1:0-281225 GCA_004026545.1 Mormoops blainvillei
TTTTTTTCCTTATAGGAGAGCATTGATTTTAGAGAGAGGGGAAGGGAGAGAGAAAGAGAGGGAGAGAAACATTGATGCAAGGGAGAAACATCTATCAGTTGCCTCCTGCATGCACCCTGACTAGGGACTGAATCCACAACTGAAGCATGTGCCTTGACTCAGAATCAAACAAGTGACCCTTTGGTTTATGGGATGACACTCCAACCAACTGAACGACACCTGACAGGACATGAGTCAATTTCTTATAATAAATTTCACTTATTAGAATTAATCTCCTATAGGTTCTGTTTCTTTGGAGAACTCTGACTAATTTAGCCACCTTTGCTGCTTTCCCACTGCATTGGATTGCACCTGAGACAGACCAAATCACAGTGGTTCATGCAAAAAAGGAAAATTTGTTGGGGGCTGTCAATGGTTTTCCAAGATGAATTTAAAGAATAATCCAATAGCCAAGCTTCCAAGAGGCAGAAACCCAGATCATCTGGGCCTTAGATGTAGAACCAAGGACTCAAATGCCACCAGGATTCCCTTTCTCATCCACCATCTCTGCTTTTTTCTAAGGACTTGCTTTACTTACTTTGTCTCAGAACTGATTTCTACATGGGACAAGGGATGTGGTTGCTGGAAGTTCCACATCTATATTAAAGCAAGCTTTTATCACAATGCCTCCTACCCCTCCACAGGGAAGGATATTGGTTGGCATTTGTGCCACATGCCCAGCCCTGTGTAAATAGGAGTGAGAATATTATAATAGGAATCCTTCATTATGGCAAATCATAGGAGTGAGAAAGAGCCAGCCCCTCAAAAACCCAGAGAAGTTTGGACAGGAAGGAAGCTCTTCACTGCTCTGTCTATGCCACGTGCATACAGATGGAGCCCCGACAGTGACTGTAACTGGGAAGGGCCTCAACACAGATTTAAAAACCATAGATTGACCTCATTCATGCCACAACCATCCATAGAACAATCTGAAGGTTTATTTGCAGAAAATGTATGTGTGTATGCTGGTCAGAGGTCAAGGAATAAACATCCACACCTGAATAGGAGCTCAATACATTGAGGTGTATCCGCATGAGCACAGAGACAAGATATGAGACCGCAATTGTCCTAGAATAAGTGCTGGATAGGGGTAAAGTGTTAAGTACCATGAGTAAAACAAAATAGCATTTCTCAACTTAAAATCTTTGGGGATCTAGAGGCAGAGTTGCCTCGGAAGACAATTTAAGCTGTCTATTTCTCAGGTGAGGGAACTGAGGCCCAGACAGGGAAATTGACTTGCCAAAAATGAACAGATAATTCCTTAGAAGGCTTAGGACCATAAGTCAGAATTTTCAGAGCCCAGAATTGCATTCTTTCCCTAGAGCCCCTCTCTGTGAATATCTATTACTCTGGGCCACCCAATCTTAGAGGCTTCTTTCTAACTCCTTAAATAAAACTAAGTGGAAAAATTAACAACCCTCATTCCCTCTCTAAACCTCCCTGTAATTTTCCAGGGTTGTTAAGCCCTGACAGTGGCCTGCTTATAGTTGGTATGGGAAAGAGGGAGAGAGGAGAGGCATTTTGTTGCTCCTTTCAGAATATGTGGGGCTATCTGCTCTCTGGGGCAGCCCCAGGGAGTGACCAGCTACTTAGACACCTAACCTGGACCACTCTATTACTATTCTTCTACCTCTGGTAAGGAAGGTGGAGGTATATAGTGTAGGAGGGGAAAAAAAAGGAAGAAGAATAGTTAGGAAAAATGAAGGAGACAGGGAGTAATGAAGAGAAGTTGAAAGAAAAAAAGAAAAAGAAAGGCAGGAAAAAACAAAGACATGGTTGGTCACACACAAAGAGACCAATGGTGACAGTGAGTGACAGGCAAGGACCACAGAGAAAATGTGAGTCATAGAATCACTGACCCTGCTGAGAACAAGGGCCTGGGTTACTGACTGACCAGGATGATGACACCAATAGACCTTTGTAGAAGAAGAATGAGCTGAGGGTGAGTCTAACATACTTTCCTTTCATAGATCATCTAATCAGAGCTATTTACTAACACCTATAGTGGCTCTGCAGCCCAGAGCTGAGAGTGATACAAAGTCTAACAATTTCCATGCTTCTTCGGAGGCCCAGAGCCTACTTATGGAAATTTCTTACAGGAAAAAACATGGACTTATGAGAATCACTCATCCAATATATATTTATTTACTCCATGCCTACTGTCATCTCAGATAATGGGGGAAGGCTTGAACTCTCAGTCTCCTGATCCTGGACTCCCATCTTTTTCCAAGCCACATTGCCTTCCAGTTGCAACATCATCATTCCTCCTCTTCCTCCTCCACCTCCTTCTTTTTCTGCTTCATTATCATCATTGTTGTCATCATCATCTTCAGAACAGCTACTCTTTATTGAGTATTTACCATGTGCCGGGTACAGTATTAAGTATATTATGTATGCTACATCTGATCCAGACAAAAAAACTGTGCAACGGAGGCCCTGTTTATATCAAAGTTTTAAACAACCAAGGCAAACAATCCAAAAGATTATATAACTTTTTTGAGAACAAACAGTTGCTGCACATCAGAGTCAAGCCTCATACCCATAAAATCTTTTCTATTCCAAAGAAAAAGAAGTAGGATCATCTATAGCAGCTTGTCAACAAGACTCCACCACTGCAACATGCGTCCCATTTCATATGTAGGAATATTGCCAAGTATTAAAGGGAGATCTTTGCCCAAAAGATTGATTCTCTTTTACAAACTTTTAAATGAATCCAATTCTGTTGAGTATGTATATATATTCTTTATTCTGGGAGCCCACCTGCTTTCTCATTCCCTGATATATCTGTACTTTCATTCATTCATTGAATATTTATGGAGTGCCTACTTTGACACCATTCTAGGTTTTTAAAATATAGGTATGAAGAAAAACAGACAAAATTAATAATCTAGTGAAGGTAGATATCATGTAAGTAAATTAATAGATCAATATGTAATATAAACACAGATAGTAATAATTACTATGAACAAAAATGAGGATAATAGTGATGGGAGGTGATATTTCAGATGATATGGTCCACAACAGCTCTTTGAAGGTGGGACATTTAAGCAAAGCCTAAATGAAGTGAGGGGCTGAGCTATGGGGATATATGACAGAAGATCAACCCTGGCAGAGAGAAGCACAAGTGCAACACCCCCAGGGCAGAAGGATCCTTTGTGAGCTCAAGGAACGGGAAGGAGGCCAACACTGATGGTGATAAGATGAGGTCAAAGCAGGTACCAGATAGTTTAAAGCCTTGGAAAGAAAGCTTGATATGGATTTGGAATTTTACTGAGAGGAATATCAACCTATTGCATAGAAGTGCCATGTTCTGATTCAAACCTTATAATGGTCCTTTTGGCTGCCGTGAGAATGCATGAAGGCAGGAAGACTAGTGGAGTCTATGGCTATTGTCCAGGTGACAGGCCATGATGGCTTGAGGAAGATGGTAACAGAGGATCTAGTGAGCATTGATCAGACTCTGGAGATATTCTGATTAACTAGATATGCAGTTTGAGAGAAAAAAAAGGAGCCTGACCAAGAAGGTGAATTGAGGCAACATGTTTTAGTTTAGAGGATACTGAGGAAGTATATCTTGAAGAGGAGAGAAAAATCAAATGTCTAGTTTGAGACATGTATAATTGAAGATAACCATGAAGTATTTAAGTGGAAATATGAACTATGCAGTTGGATATATGGCTAAGTTTCCAAGGGGGGAAGCAAAACTATGAGAGCATTAGCATACAGGTAATATTTAAAGTCATAGAACTAGATAAAGGCACCTGCAGTGCACATACAGATAGTAAGAGAACAGGGTAGGATAATCCCTAGAGCATCCAACATTTAAGCATTAAGAGAAGGAAGGCCCAGAAAAAAAAAAAAAAGGTGAATGAGCACTAGTAAGCAGAGAGAGAGCCAGAGAGTACAATATTTCAGAAGCCAGAGGAAGGAAGGACTTCAGGAAAGAAGACATTAAAATTTTCTGGTGCAGTCACTGTGGAAAACAGTATAGAGTTTCCTCAAAAATTAAAATTGGAACTACCTTTTGACCCAGCAATCTCACTTCTGGGAATATCTCTTAAGAACCTCAAAACACCATTAAAGCCTCAATTATAAAAAATTATATACACCCCTATGTTCTTAGCAGCATTATTTACAATAGCCAATATCTGGAAACAGCCCAAGTGGCCCCCAGGAGATGAGTGGATAAAAGAGTTGTGGTACATTTACACAATAGAATACTATGTGACTGTAAAGAAAAAAAAAATGGAACACTTAGCTTTTGCAACAGCATGGATGGACAAGGAGATTACTATGCTAAGAGAAATAAGCTAGTTAATGGAAGATAAATACCATATGATTTCACTTATATGTGGAATCTAATAAACAAAATAAACTGACAAACAAATAGAAACAGAAACATGGATACATGGAACAGACTGACAGGCTGACAGTTGTCTGAGGGGATGGGGAAGGGAGGGACTAGATGAAAGAGGGTGAAGGGATTAGCCAAAGAACATATATACATAATCCATAGACACAGACAACAGTATGGTGATAGCCAGAGAGAAGAGGGGGTGGAGGCTGGTTGGAGGTGAGCAATGGGAGGGAAAAGGGGGACATCTTTAATAGTGTCAATAATATAAATAAAGTTAAAAAAAAACTTTCTCCAATGCTGTTGAATGCCCAGGTCTCCATCTTTTTGCCTGGGTAGCTAAGAGCCCAGCTGAGCAGTGAGGCCATGTGATATAACAAATGGAGGAGTTCTTATAACCAGGGTATCCTGACATCATGCCTTTGAGATTGACTCTGGAAAAAAGTCAGTCCTAAGAGACGACAGAACAGTTGGTAGCCAAGAACAAACTTCTCCAGGCCTCAGATAAATCTCAGGGGATACACTCTTCCCAGAGTCTGTAGTGTGCTTATACGCCCTGTGACTATCTGGAGGCCACCTGAGATCCTGTGACCAGAGTGGACAACTGGATCTATCTTAACCTCAAGATGCTTAGATTATCAGAATATAGGAAAATCTCAGTGTTATTTAGGAATATTGTTTATTCAATTATGCATATATAATAAAAATGGGCTGAGTCTAAAATCTGGAACATACTCCCTACTTCCACAGGTTTACTGCATCCCCACCAGGTCAGAGACCCAGCCTCATGTGAGTCACCTGGGAGCGGTTGGGTACAATTAGCTGACTTCAACATGAATGACTAGGACCAAAAACTGTCAGAATATTATACAGATAACTGAATTTAGGCCTTCCCTCAATAAGTTTACTGGTTCTAAATTAACCAAAGCATGAGCCTCAATGAAAATTCTTAAGACTACAAATTCTATAGATGACCTCACTTCAAAATATTGCCACAACTTGCAGAGTGTTGGTAGGGAAGGGGTGCACTTGTTTTTACTGTGAATCAACTTGACCAAACTCCAAACAGGACATGTGAGCTTGGCTAAGTACCCATCCTCAGGGAACCAACAGGTCCCCCTATGGATGCTGCCCTAGCAGGCTGAGACAGGGAAAAAGGACATCTAAGACATGTTTTTTACTATAACCCAGGGACCAGTACCTTCTCTTTCTCTGCCTCTTATGTCTCATAAAATTCCCAGTCTTTACCTACAATAACTCACTGGTAGAGCTCAGTAACTTTTGAGCCCCCTAAATAATTCACTCACACAAAAGAATCTGTAAACTATATGAATGTACCTGAGGTTATTCTGGGGGAGAGAGAAGGGAAAGTTTTTATCACAAGACTATGCAGCAAAAATCTTCAAACATCCCCTGGATATTTCTGCCCTTCCAAGTTTCTGGCTGCCTTTAACCTTAGACCCACATCCTGCTTCACCTACTCTACCAAGCCTCACATTCTCAGACCCCAGGCTCTTGTCTCTTCCTCAATCCTATCCTTGCCTTATGTGTACCAGTCTGGCAACCAATTTTTTTTATTATAAGACTTTAAAATTTTAAAGCAGTTTTGTGTTTACAGCAGAATTGACAGGGAGGTACAGAGGCCTCCCACACAAGCCCTTGTTACCATTCCTCACCAGAGTGGTATATTTGTTACAATTGATGAACCTACATTGACAAATCATAATCACTCAAAATCTGTAGTTGGTATTAGGGTCAGTCTTGGTGTTCCACATTCTATGAGTTTGGACAAATGCGTAATAACATGTATTCAACATTATAGTAGCATACAAAATGGCTTCACTGCCCTGTTCGTCCCTCCTTCTTCCATACCTTTGGCTACCATCAGTCTTTTTATTGCCTCCACAGTTTAGCCTTTTTCAGAATGTCATATAAGTAGATTAACAGAGTATGCAGCCTTTCCAGATTGACTTTTTTCACTTACTAGTATTAATTTAATTTCTTCCATGTTTGTTAATAGCTTCAGAGTTTTGTTTGTTTTGTTTTGTTTTGTTTTTGGTCTGGATGTACCACATTTTATTTTCTCATTCACCTACTGAAGGAAATCTTCATTGCTTCCAAGGTTTGACAACTAGAAATAAAGTTACTATAAACATCTGTTTGCAGGTATTTGTGTGGATAACTTTTCAGTATCTTCAGGTAAATACAAAGGAGCATGATTGCTGGTTCATATGGCAAGAGTATATTTAGTTTTGTAAGAAACCACCAAATTGTCTTCCTAAATGGCAGTGCTATTTTGCATTCTCAGCCAGCAATGAATGAGAGTTCCTGTTGCTCCGCATCCTCATCAGCATTTAGTGTTGTCAGTGTTCTGGATTTTGTCCACTCTAATAGGAGCATAGTAGTATATTGTATTAATTTGCATTTCCCTGATGATATATGATATGGAGAATCTTTTCATATGCTTAGTTGCCATCTATATATCTTCTTTTTATTGAATGTATTAGGGCGACATTGGTTGATAAAATTATATAGGTTTCAAGTGCTTAGTTCTATAATATTGTATATCATCTACATATTGTAATATGTATTTAGCACCCAAAGTCAAGTCTTTTTCCATCACCATTTATCCCACCTCAACCCTTTTCTATTCCCCCCAAACTTCTTTCCATCTGGTAATCACTATACTGTTGTCTGTGTCTATGTGGTTTTTTTTGTTGTTGTTGTTTCACTAATTCCTTCACTGTTTTCACCCAGAAACATAACCCTGCTCTGACATCTGTCAGTCTATTCTCTGTATCTGTAAGCATGTTTGTATTTTGTTTGTTAGTTTATTTTTTTATTAAATTTGACAAATAAGTAAAATCACATGGTACTGGATTATTTCACTTATATAATATTCTTCAGATCCACAAATACCATCTAAAAATATGAAATTTTGTTCTTTTTATGGATGATTAATATTCCATTGTGTAAATGTACCACAGCTGTTTTATCCACTCATCTGACGGGCACCTGGGCTGCTTCTAAAACTTAGCTATTGTAAATACACACTTCAGGTCACCAGCCAAGATGGAGGCATAGGTAGGCGCGCTTTGTTTCCTCTCACAACCAAAAAAAGGACAACAAATTAAAAACAAAAAACAATGAGAACTGCCAAAGAATTGAACTGTGTGGAAGTCCAACAACCAAGGAGTTAAAGAAGAAATATTCATCCCGACTGGTAGGAGAGGCAGAGATGAATAGCTGGGATGGAGAGGACACATGGCAAGGTGGCTGACCAGGCAGGGGAGAAGGCAGTTATGGGACCAGGCAGTCCTACATTCCTGTGTGGATAAGTCAGGAGGAACAAGTGGGGAGTGAGACAGACTGTGCAAATGAGGGTTCCAGCAAGGGAAACTAAAGCCTCAAAACCTCTGGCTGTAAAAACCTGTGGGGGTTGTGGTGATGGGAGAAACTCCCAGCCTCACAGGACAGTTGCTTGGAGAAACCCATGGGGTCCTAGAATCTATACAAACCCACCCACCTGGGAGCCAGCACCAGAAGGGACCAGTTTGCCTGTGCCTAGCAGGGGAAGTGACTGAAAGCCAGCCAAAACCCAAGCAAGAAGTATCTTTCCATCTCTGATACCTCCCCCGTATACAGGGTCATAACACAGCAAAGTGGGTTGCCCCACCCTGGTGAATACCAAAGGCTCTGCCCCTCACTACATAGCTGGTGTGCTGAGACAAAGAAATAAGGCCCAAATGAAATATCAGATCAAAACTCCAGAAAAACAACTAAGCAATGAGGAGACAGCCAACCTATCAGATGCAGAGTTCAAAACACTGGTAATCAGGATACTCACAGAAATGATTGAATACAGTCACAAAATAGAGGAAGACTTGAAGGCTATGCAAAGCGAAATAAAGAAAAATATACAGGGAGCCAACAGTGAAGGGAAGGAAACCAATCAATGACTTGGTACAGAAGGAAGAAATAAACATTCAAGTAGAACAGAATGAAGAAACAAAAATTCAAAAAAATGAGGAGAGGATTAGGAACTTCTGGGACAACTTTAAATGTTCCAACATCAGAATCATAGGGGTGCCAGAAGGAAAGAGGAAGAGCAAAAATTGAAAACTTGTTTAAAAAAGTAATGAAGGAAAACTTCACCAATCTGGCAAAGGCAATAGACTTCCAGGAAGTTCAGGAAGCTCAGAGCATCCCAAAGAAATTGGACCCAAGGAGGAATACATCAACACACATAATGATTGAATTACAAAAGATTAAAGATAAGGAGAGAATCTTAAAAGCAGCAAGAGAGGAGAGTTACCAACAAAGAGTTCCCTTAAGACTATTAGCTGATTTCTCAAAAGAAACTTTACAGGCAAGAAGGGTCTGGAAAGAAGTATTTAGGACCTACATCTGAGATTACTCTATCCAGCAAAGCTATTATTTAGAATGGAAAGTCAGATAAAGTGCCTTCAAAATAAGATAGGGTCAAAGGAGTTCATTATCTCCAAGCCCTTATTATATGAAATATTATAGGGACTTATCCAAGAAAAAGAAGGAGATCAAAACTATGAAGAGTAAAATGACAACAAACTCACAACTATCAACAGCTGAACCTAAAAAACAAAAACAAAACAAACTAAGTGAACAAATAGTAAAGGACCAGAATCAGAGAAATGGAGATCACATGAAGGGTTATCAGCAGGGAGAGGCAGCAGGGAGAATGGGGGGAAAGGTACAGGGAATAAGAAGAATAATTGGTAGGTGCAAAATAGATGGGGGGGGGCAGTTAAGAATAGTATAGGAAATGAAGAAGCCAAAGAACTTAAATGTATGATTCATGGACATGAACTAAGGAAGGGATGCTGGTGGGAGGGTGGGTGCAGGGCAGATGGAGATAAAGGAGAGAAAAAATGGGACAACTGTAATAGCATAATCAATAAAATATGCTTAAAAATACACACTGCGATGTACGTAGGAGTGCATCTATTATTTAGCATTAGTATTTTGGGGTTCTACAGGTATATTCCCAGAAGTGGAATGGCTGGGCCATAAGACAATTCTAGTTTTAATTTTTTGGAAAAAAGTATACTGTTTTCCACAGATGCTGCAACTACTTGCATTACCACCATGTCCTTGTCAACATTTATTTGTTGATTTATTGATGATAGCCATTCGTACAGGTGTGAGGTGATATTATGGATTTAATTTGCATTTCTCTGATGATTAGTGACATTGAGTATCTTTTCATATGTCTATATGTCCTCTTTGGAAAAGTGTCTATTTAGGTCCCTTACTCATTTTTTAACTGGGTAGTTTGTTATTTTGGCATTGAGTTGTATTAATTCTTTATAAATTTTGGATACTAATCCCTTATCAGATATGTTGTTGGTGAATATGTTCTCCCATTGTTAGTTGTCATTTTTTGTGATGGTTTCTTTTGTTGAGCAAAAACTTTTCATTTGATGTAGTTCATTCACTTGTTTCTTTTGCTTCTTCTGCCTAAGGAGATATATCATAAAAAACTTTTGGCATGAGAAATGTCTGAGATTTTACTGCCTGTGTTTTCTTCTAGGATTTTTATGGCTTAGAGTCTTACACTTAAGTATTTAATCCATTTTTAGTTTTTTTGTGTATATTTTGTAAGAATGTAGTCTAATTTTCTTTTTTGTGTGTATCTGTCCAACTTTCCCAACTCAATTTATTGAAGAGACGGTCTTTATCCCATTGTATGTTCTTGCTTTTTTTGTCAAATATTAATCAACTGTATGGGCATGGGTTTATTTCTGAGCTCTATTTTGGTCAATTGAGCTATATGTCTTTTTACATGTTATTACTATACTGCTGTGATTACTATGGCCTTGTAGTATAGTTTGATGTCAGGTAGCATGAATCCTTCAACTTTGTTCTTCTTTCTCAAGATTACCGTAGCTATTCTGGATCTTTTGTGGTTCCATATAAATTTTTTAGAGTATTTATTCTAATTCTTTGAAATACACCATTGGTATCTTGTTTGGAATTGAGTTGAAGCTATAAATAGCTTTGAATAGTATGGACATTTTAACAATGTTAATTCTTCTTGTCCGTGAACATGGTACATAATTCCACTTATTTGTATCTTCAAAGTCTTTCTTCAGTGTCTCATGATTTCCTTAGTACAGGTCTTTTACATCTTGGTTAAATTTATTGCTAGGTATTATTTTTTGATTCAGTTGTAAATGGATTTGTTCTCTTAAGTATCCCTTTCTGATAGTTCATTATTGGTATACAAAAATACATTTGATTTCCTGGATATTTATTTTGCATCCTGCTCCTTTTCTGAATTCATTTACCAGTTCTACTAGGTTTTTGGTGGAATCTTTAGTGTTCTCTCTATATAATAACGTCATTTGCAAATAATGACAGTTTTACTTGTTCCTTTCCTATTTGGATGCTTTTCATTTCTTCTTGTCTGATTGTTGTGGCTGAAACTTTCAGTACTATACTGAATAAGAGTGGTGAAAGTGGATATCCCTGTCTTTTCCTTGATCTTAAGGAAAACACTTTTAGTTTCTGCTCATTGAGTGTGATGTTTGTTGTATGTTAGTTATATATGTTCTTTATTCCATTGAGGTATATTCTCTCTATTCCCACTTTTCTGAGAGTTTTTATCATAAACAGGTGCTGGATTTTATCAAATTCTTTTTCTGCATTTATTTAATGCAGTGTATCACATTTATTAATTTGCAGTTTTTAATTTTTTTCACTTTTGATGTTTTATTGTATATGTTATTACGGATGTCTCATTTTCCCCCATCATCTCCCTCAACACACACTGACCCCCATTTCCACTGTCAATCCCCACAACACTCTCCATATCCATGAGTCCTTCATGTACATTCTTTGACTAATCTCTCCATCTTCTTTCAATCAGTCCGCACCTCTCTCCCCTCTTACAGTTGTCAGTCTGGTCCTGATTCCATGCCTCTGGTTCTATTTTGCTCATTAGTTAATTTTGTTCATTGGAATCCTCTTATAAGATCATATGATATTTATCTTTCACATTGCATCCCCAGAACAAATCCCACTGATCGTGGTGTATGATTTATTTAATGTATTGCTGGGTCATTTTGCTAATATTTTGTTGAGGATTTTAGCATCTATGTTCATCATGGCTAGTGGCCTATAATTGTCTTCCTTTGTAGTATCTTTATCTGGTTTTGGATTTAGGATAATTTTAGCACCCTAAAATGAGCTTTGGCATCTTAACTCCTCTTGAATTTTTTGGAATACTCTGCGAAGGATAGTTGGTAATTCTCCTTTGAATGTTTGGTAAAGTTCAACTGTGAATCTGTCTGGTCCAAGACTTTGCTTGTTAAGAGTATTTTGATTACTGCTTTAATTTTATTAGCTGTAATCAACCTATTCAAATTTTATGATTCTTTCTGATTCAGTTTTGGAAGATTATATGTTTCTAGGAATTAATCTATTTACCCAGATTGTCCAATTTGTTGGCATATGGTTGTTTATAATATTTTTCTTACATTTTTTTGTATTTATGTGATGTCAGTTATTACTTCATTTCTGATTTTATTTATTTGAGTCCTTTCTCTTTTCTTCTTGATGAGTCTGGTTAAATGACAATCCTCTCTGTCTTTTCAAAGAACCAGTCCTTGGTTTCATTGACCTTTTGTATTCTTTAGACTCTATTTTGTTTATTTCCCCTTGATCTTCATTATTTTCTCCTTCTAGTAACTTTAGGCTTTCTCGTTCTTCTTCTAGTTTTTTAGGTGTAAAGTTAGAGAGTTTATATGAGATTTTTCTTTCTTCTTGAGGTAGGCCCGTAGTTCTATGAATTTCCCTCTTAAGACTGCTTTCACTGTGTCCCATAGGTTCTGTTTTGTTCTCCTCTCATCTTCATTTTTCTTAAGGTAACTTTTGATTTCTTCCTTGATCTCATTGGGAACCCATTCATTATTTAGTAACATGTTATTTAACCTCCATGTGTTTGTGTGTTTTTCAGTTTTTTTTCTTGTGATTTACTTATATTTTCATACAATTATGGTCAGAGAAGATGTTTTACATGATTTCAATATTCTTACATTTATTGAGACTTTTATTGTGTCCTAACATCTGGTCTATTTTTAGAAAATGTTCCAGATTACATTGAAAGAAATGTACATTCTGAAGATATCAATTAAATCCATCTTCTTGAATGTATTATTTAAGGCCACTATCTCCTTGTTGATATTCTGTCTGGTAGATCAATTCACTGACGTCATTGGAGGTGTTAAAATGTCCTACTATGACTGTATTACTTATGATGCCTATATCTATCTTTATGTCTATCAATATTTGCTTTATATATTTATGTGCTTCTATGTTGGATGCATATATGTTTACAAGAGTTATAGCCCCTTTAGATTGGCCCCTTTTCTCATTATGTGTACTAACATGTGGTCCATCCTAGAAACTGTTCCATGTGCACTTGAGAAAAATTCACCCTTTTCTGCTTTGGGGTGAAGATCTCAGTTAAATCCATCTAAGTTTGCCATTTAAGTTTGTCATTTAAGGCCCTTATTTCCTTGATTTTGTCTTGACAACCTATCCATTGTTGTTAGAGGGGTGTTAAAATTACCTACTATGACTGTATTATTGTTGATCTCTCTCTCTATTTCCATCAATATTTGCTTTATGTTTTTAGGTACTGCTATGTTGCTGGGTACATAAATGTTTAAAAGCATTATATCCTCTTGGCTTATTCATCCCTTTATCATTATGTAGTGTCCTTCTTTGTCTCTTATTATAGCTTTGTTTTAAAGCCTATTTTGTCTGATATAAGTATTGCCACACCAGCATTTTTTAAAATTCCATTTGCATGAAATATCTTTTTCCAACTTTTTACTTTTAGTCTGTGTGTATATTTCATTCTGAGGTGGGTCTCTCTTAGACAGCATATAGTTGGGTCTTGTTTTCTTATGTATTCAGCTATCCTATGTCTTTTGATTGGAACATTGAAACCATTTACATTAAAAAGTTATTATTGATAGGTATCCATTTATTTCCATTTAATGTTTATAAATGTGTTCCTCTGTTTTTGGTTTTAATTATTTTTTCTTTTTAAAGATCCTTTAACATATCTTGTAATACTTGTTTGGTGGTAATAAACTCTAGCTTTTTCTTGTCTGGGAAGCTTTTTATTTCTCCCTCAATTTTAAATAATGGAATTGGGGGATGATGTAATGTTGGTTGTAGATCCCTGCTTTTCTTCACTTTGAATATTTTATGTCAATCCCTTCTGATTTGAACTGTTTCTATTGAGAAATCAGCTGACAGTCTTATGGGAGCTCCCTTGCAAGTAACTGTCTCTTGTTGCTTTTAAGATTCTCTCCTTGTCTTTAAGTTCTGTCATTTAAATTATGATGTGTCCTGGTGTGCCTCTTTGGGTCCATTTTGTTTGGGATTCTCTGGGCTTCCTGGACATGTGTGTCTTTTTCTTTCACCTGGTTAGGAAAGCTCTCGGTCATTATTTCTTCAAATAGGTTCTCAATCTTTTGCTCTGTCTCTTCTCCTTCTGGTACTCTATGATGCACATGTTGTTATACTCCATGTTGTCCCAAAGGTCCCTTAAACTATCCTCATTTTTAAACTTTCTTTCCTTTTGCTGCTCTGATATGATGTTTTCTGCTACTTTGTTTTCCAAATCATTGATTCAATGCTCTGCTTCATTCAAACTAGTGTTTATTCCTTCTTGTGTATTCTTTATTTCAGATATTGTATTATTCATTTCTAACTGGTTCTTTTTCATGGTTTCTATGTCCTTTTTCATGCTGTTGAAGTTCTCTCTAAGTTCCTTGAAGTTCTCACTAAGATTCTTGAGCATCTTTATCACTACTTCTTTTACCTCAATATCTAGATAACTGTTTGTCTCTGTTGCATTTAGCTCTTTTCCTGGGGATCTCTTTTGTTCTCTTATTTGAGGTATATTGCTTTGTCTCCCTATTTTGGCTGCCTCTTTGCGTTTGTTTCTCTGTATCTGGTAGACTTGTTATGTCTCCCAGTCTTAGTAGAAGGCTTAATGTAGTAGGTGTCCTGTGGGACCCAATGGCAGAGTGTTTTTGATCATCTGAACTGGATGCTTTAGGAATGTGTCTTGTGAAAGTTTTGTGAGTTCTTCTATTGTAATTGAGTCTTGATTGCTATCAGCCTGTTCACGTGTGGGATCAACCTTCAGGCTGACTGACTGCAAGGGTAGATGCCAACCACAGTATACAAACTACTATACAGGTGCTGCCACAGGAAGAAGAATTTGCCTCAGCAGTGTCTGGTGCCTGCTGAGATCTTTTTATGGATATGCCACTAATGAAGCTAATTTGATCCTGCTCCGATGTTGCCTGAAGCTCTCCACTGGATTTGTCTATTCTGGGGCCTTTTGGGAGGGACTCTGGTGCAGGTCGACATCAGAATCTACCTATTATTAGCCTTGACAATATGTTTAGAGCTACGAAAGGATCTACAGTTTGTGTCTGCCTTTGCTGGACCTTGCTGTGCATGGGAATGACCAAGCTGTCCACCAAGGATGGTTTTCACCAGCAGTGAGCCCAGAAATAGGTCAAGAAAAGGTCCAAGGCATCCTGAGCTCTGCCTCTGCCTGCCTGCACCTGACAACTGCTTGTTATGTTCGGTCATTGAAAGAGCCTCTGGTAGTACTCAAGTTGTGTTAGATAGCTTCTCAGTGAGTCACCAGGTAGGGGCAAGTAGTGTTCACCAGATTTATACAGGTTCAAGCTTGATGCCAGTGCTGGGGCTGAGGCTGCTCAGCAAATGTCCCAGGTTATACCAAATACAGCTGTCACCTATGGGGTGCTTGAACACTGTGGTGAGGCATTCTCAGGGAGTCATTAGGGTGAGGCCAGTAGAGTTTATCAGGTCCAAACAGACCAATATTTGGCCATGTGAAGTCAAAGTTTTGCACTGGTCATGCATGTGAGGAAGAATGGCCCTCATCCTAGGGCCACACAAGACAGACTGTCCTGGATTCTGCCCAGAATTCCTGGAGAGCATTAGCTAAGCAGAATGGGGCCCCTGTGAGTTGGGAGGGTGGGCCTAGTTGATCTGCTTTTAGAGAGAGTTATCTGTCAGGCTTGGGGAAAGGTTGGGGGAGTGGCCCCCATCCCAGAGCCACACAAGGCACTCTTTCTCAGATTTTGTCCAGACCACCTCAGCAGAGCAGATCCACCAAGATTCTGGAGATAGGGTCTGCTGGTATACTGGAGGGTGGGGCAATCAAATCTGCTGTGAAACCAGTCAGTTTCATGGAAAATTGGGGAAAATGTCCTCCACTCCAGAGCCACACAGCTCAGTCACTAATCCCTACAATGAGTCCGCTGACCTCTATACCCTGGTCGAGGCAGCTGATTCCTCAGCAGAATGTGAGCTCTGCAGGGTGGGGCAACAGGGAATCCAGAGGATGGGGTCTTTGCATTCTCCCAGGTTGATGCCTTAAGGAGGGGAGTACTCCACCCAAGAAAAGTGGTATCTGTGGTGCAGTAGAGTGACTCAGCACAGGGATCCTGATGACTGTCCCTTCAGCTCTCCACCCAAGCCACAAATCCCAGCCTCTCTTCAAATGACTCTAGTCTTCTCTGCCCTCCCTCCAGTGGATCCCAGGGTATGGGGTTATGAGGGAGATTTTATTTTTTAGCCCTTTAAGAGAGTTCCCGTGTGTCTAGCAGACTCTCATCTCTCCCTGATGGACAGGATCTTCACTGATTTTCACAACCAGGAGTGATATGAATGCCTCTTCCCAACTCTGATGTTCTGGGCTGGGAGCCTGGTGTGGGGCTGAGATTCCATACTCCTCAGGGCAAACCCTTGCAGCTGAGATATCCCTCTGGGATCTCAGCCTTCTACAGGAGTAGGCCCAGCCCTGTTTGCATTTCCACCCTTCCTCCAAGTCTTGATGTAGCTTCTTCTGTAAATCCTTGGTTATAAGACTTCTGTTCATCCAGTCTTCAGTTGATTATTCAGGCTGATTGTTCTGTATTTTAGTTGAAATTCCCATTTGGCCCCCCAGAGGAGGTGAGTGCATCTTCCACCTACTCTATCACCATCCTGGATCTGGATTGGCAACCACCTTTCTTAATGCAGCTTAAGTATGTTCTTGTGGAGTGGCTTCCAACCCCAAACTATAAGATATCCTCTTCTCTTACTATAACTAAAAAACATTTCTATGAAATTTCCTTCTACTTCTGAGTCTTTGTGTTGGCCTAGACTCACATGCTAAACAGCATTATTTCTATCTTCTCTAATCCTGATCCAAGACCCTTTGATACAATCATGATCTCTGACAATTGTTAAGGTTATTTGGAATGTAATCTTTCACCATAATGAAAACAGTTAACATGTATTCAGCACTGACTCTGTGCTAAACACTGCTAATCACTTCCAGTATGTTATGTTTTATTATCTCTACAATAGCTGCAGGATGTGCTATTATACTCCCATTTTTTTTTAAATAGCTGGGGTCATATCACTAAAAGGTAGAGCCCATCATCCTAAGCACACTGTTTCTGGAAGGAAAAGGACTGAAAGTTTATGAATATGCTAGCCTTTCGGTGGTCCAGAAGAGCCCTGATTACCCATCTAAAAGCTCAGGAAATATCACCCCTGTTTTAACATTAACAGAGAGATCCCTGTGTTTAGGAAAGAAGCATACTTCAAAGCTTCTAGGTTCTATGCAGTGAAGCAAGTTTGTTACCATTATTTTTTTTTGAGCCAGTAGTTTTTAAAATTATAGACCATAGGTACTGTGTGTTCCATGAACAATCATCTTACTGATATGTTATTCTGAAGTATGACTTCGCTCATGGTGACACATGCTGGTTATGAATTACGCAAGCGAATAGAGTTATAATGAAGCGATGCTAGGGAACGATTAAATTGGAATCTGAACTAATGCCAGCTAAGAGGCCCTACTTCCACTTTATTATTATTATTATGTTTAATAAACAATCATTCATGTTCTAAGGAAAGTGAAACAATCAGAGGCCCAGCAGGGGAGCCATAAAAGAAATGTTTTAAACCTTGAATAAGAACATATTTGGTCAAACCCAGAGCTGGTCTTTTTTATTATTATTCAAAATGAATGCAGGAATTGTTGAATACCTAGAGGTGTTCAGAAGCATAAAAGCAGAGCTAGAGTTTGCAGAGGAGGCACAGGCCTTCCTCTTCCCCTCCTCCCCTCAGCCAAGCCCAGGCCACTGAAGGGAAGATAGTCCGGGCTTCAGGGGGGTGTTTGGTACATCAGTTCAACAGGCATACCAACTGATGCGTTAAATTGATAGCTCTTCTCTGTCTCCTAACTGCTTGGAAACACTCTGGTCTCCCATGAGGAAAATGAGCATAATCTATCCAGAACTGAAGAGGTTATCCACTCGCAAGAACACCTCAAAGAACAGAACTGTCCTCTCTAAAGAAGGCCATAAGCGGGTCTGGACATCAAAGCAAAGCATGGCTGAAGGTTAAACTATTATTGTTAAATTACTATCTACCTAAGAGAAATTGTGTGTGTATGGAACAAAGTTTGTCTGCATGGTACTTAGAAAAGAAGAAACTGTGAGCAACAGTGCCTTGATGTTTCTCAGCACTGCCCCGTGAAAAGAGAGTAGACCTGGTCCAGGGAGTATCTTTGGTCACTAGAGGGAACATTCTGGGCTGCGGGTAAGTGACATGGAAGCAGACAGAATGAGACACCACCTGTGCTGTGACTTTTCACTCTTCCATCCACTTCTGGGGGGTAGCTGTATCAATTGGGGTCCTATGATTGCAGGGTACAGCACACTCAAATTAGGACAATTCAAAGAGTGTGGGCAGGGTGTAAGGAAATCTCAAGTGGCTAATAACATTGCCTCCCCAGGACTGAAGGAGTAAGGGAAGGGGGCACTCAGGAGAATTAGAGGAAAAGAAAAGTATGGACACACATCCTAGGAAAAGCTCTGATCTTTCACCTGGACACATAGTCTGTCTCAGGTAACCTTGAAGGGAGGAAGCCAAAGAAATAACTACCCTGATACCATCTTCCTCCCTCCATCTGATATCTTGCTGGTACTCCCCATTATACCACCCCAACCATAAGCCAATGGGAAAGAGTGCACTTTGATGTAATTTTTATAGATCATCTTCCTGGGCAGAGGTAGATTTAACGACGGGCACACCAGGCGCACGCCCTGGACCCCGACTTCTGAAGGTATGTATTTTTATTTTCCCTGTCTCTCTCTCTTTTTTTTAAGGGGCCCAATATTTTCTTCTGTGCCCAGGGCCTCAACCAACCTTAATCTGCCTCTCTTCCTTGTGCAGAGAAGGCTGGATAGAGAATTTAGAGGGACAAATGGAAGGCATCTAGCCAAGCATCATAATAGAGAAACCCGGAACATGCTTTCAAGTTAATGCAAGCCCACATTTAAATTCTGGTCCTCCCACCTGGAGCTGCATGACCATGAGCCAGTTACTTCCCTTCTCTAAGGTACAGTTACTCCATCAGTGAAGTGGCACTAGTATTTTCTACCTTGTGGGGTAGTTATGAAGATTAAAGGTTATGCTAGACATCTCATGTGCCCTATGAGTCTCTGATGGGATTGAGCCCCAGTTGCACACAACAGTAACTAGCCTAATGACACAACCTTGGATCACCTTCCTTTCTTCCCTATTTTACTCTTCCCAGCCACTACCCATTTTTACTCCCTGTCATCACATCTCATAACAATCTACCTTTATTCAAGCTGTGGTTTCAGGTCCTGCTTTAGGGGAAAGCCACTAATGTTTGTACTCAGCACACAGTGGACAGTCAATAAATGGTGGTTCTGAGGATTATAATCATGGTCCCTAATTGCTTGTAAAAGTCCTTGATATTTGTAAGGAACTAATCTAGGTGGAAAAAATATCCATCAAAACACAAAGTAATTTGGTACCTAGGTTACATGTTGGTCCTCAGTGAATTTGGTTAGTATGAGTGAGTCTCAAGACTGATTGCCTCTGGGGCCCTGACAATATTCCAAGGGCTCAGACTAAAATGCAAGGGCCCCATGAGGCCCATCTCCTCCAAGGCCTAACCCAAGCTTCCTGTCCTCCATGCCCTGACATCTCTACCAACACTCATATCTCTTGGAAAAGACAACTTTATCTGAAAACAAAAATGAACCCCACTGTCCAGGGTGCCCCCAGTAGCCCCATGGCTCTCAGACTTTCTTAGTATTGTCAGTAACAGGGTTGCAGGTATCAAACTACCTCGGCCTGGAACCTTGGGAAGTAGAACCAGCAATGAAGAGTCTGAGATATTCTGAGAGAAATCCATGGCTTCCCAAAGCTCCCATCTTCTTTCCCACCCTTCCACAAAGTGGCCCTGTCTTTGAAGGAGTCTGTACCTGGCATCTAACCACATGAAAGGTCAGAACATAAACACTTATTTTAACTGAGTCCACTGTGTTCTAAGCACTGGGCAAAGTGTTTATTTTAGTCAAGCCCTACAACAAGTCTTCATGGCAACAAGTACTGTCCCCATTTTACAAAGACAGTGATGTTAAGAGAAATTATGTAACCTGTTCAAATAAGTACCTAGCAGATATGAAATTCAAACACACATTCATCTGATTCCAAAAGCAAAAGACGTTCCCCTGCTTGGAAAAAAAATAGTAATGCAAATAACCACTTATGTTTCAGTCAAGTGATAAATAATGCTGTTGAAATAATAGAAAAGCACAATAAATAAGAAGAAAGGAAGGAAAGAAAGAAAGAGAGAGAAGAGGGGAGGGGCAGGGAATGAAAGGGAGGGGAAGGGAAGGGGAGAGAAGGAAAGGGAAGGGAAGGGGAGAGAAGGGAAGAGAACGGCACAAAGGAAGAGAGAGAGATACTTATTTTTATGACATATATTTTCCATCCTCCCTTGTTTCTACTTCTTAGATGAAGATCAGATAGAATAGTCCAAATAGCAGAAAGGTTGGAAGACAGGGCCCCCAGCCTTCTGTGTCTTCCATAAAGAAGCTTTGGAGAAGTCAGAACCAGGTACCCCTTGACCTATGAGATGTTAGGGGAACCCAAATATCAGAGGTGGAAGTACACTCGTATCATCTGAATGCAGCCCATACCCTAGTTTTCCAGCAAGCGAAGGTTGTTGAAATGAATTAACTTGGTATAACACTGTGAAAGGATGGTAATTGCTTTCTTTCACTGGAGACATATGCTATAGCCCACATTTTTCCATTCTCATTCCATTTCATAAGTTATTGCAAATACTATAACTTGGAAGCAGCATGTAGCATAAGCTGAATGTTTGTATGCCATTGCTCTGTCCATAAAACCTTCATTAATTACTAATGAGGCCAATAAATTTGAGATCAGGATGCTTTGCACAGTGACTCTTTCCAAAAAAATATTTTCCAACTCACAACTTCCAGGAAGAGTTTGATGTAATCGGAAATGCCCACTAAGAGCTGGCAGCTCTGCAGATACATCCTCCAAGCTTTGTGAGTTACATAAATGGGGAAGCCGTCATGAGATATTTTCTTGGTGTTCCAGGACCAGCTCTATATCTGATTATTTTAGGCTTCACAGCTGTGGGCTTTTGTCCTGAACTACGTGACACCAACAATGATACCTTTAAAGAAAGACAACCTGTAGGGCTCTGGTGTAGCCACTGATGTGTCTAAAAAGTGAAAAATAAGCTTCAAGGATGCTGATTTTCTAGAAACAATGAAGGATGAAATTCCACTGGCACTTCATAAAACAGCTCCCTTTAAATACAACTATATATTCTTCTGATTTTGTAATTCAGAATAATTTAACAACAATCATTCTCAGATGAACTAAAATCTCCTTTCCTCTGGGCATCACACAGTGATTATTTGGGCTGTGGGCTTAGCTAGACCTGAGTTATAAATCATAGTATCTCAGAATCTCCTTCTGAGTTAGGCTACACTTTCGCACCCTGATTTTGCCTGATGTTATGCACCGCCACAGATGAAGTGATAAAGACCCGTGAGTACATTTAACAAAGATTTTGATGAAGACACTGAAAATCTACCACCATTCAATAACTGCAACATAGAAAATGAAGTTGATTACTATGTTTCTCTTTTTAACTTGGGCACTAGGAATCTTAGAAATGAACAGGTAGCTCATCGGTAGTAAATATCTGGTTCTCTAGTCACTCTTTCTGGGTCCTCCCATCCCCCAACTCCAACAACCTTGACCTTCTGTCCTAATTTAAATTTTTCCTCATCTTGGGATTTATTTCCTTACAGAACATCAATTTTATTTTATATATTTTTAATATCAAACTCCTATGCTTTGTAGCATTAAATGAATGAATATTGTCTATCAGATATTTATATTATTATCCCCTTATAACTACAGCAGATTGAATTACTTTCCAAATAACTTCTGTATACATTTCAACATTTCAGATAACTTAGCATCAAGCACCTGGAATTAGACTGCTTTATGCTGGAAAACAAAAACATGAGTAGGTTAAGGAACTTATTGAAGAAAATCAATAAGCCTGGAGATTGTTCCATTATTAAGGTTCCACTTATAGTTCCAGTTTCACTGCAGGGAATGAGGGAGAGTCAGGAAGCTTTAAGTGTTCTAATTCATAGCAAAGGAATTTCTCTGTCTGCTGTATTTCTCTTTCTGTGCCACTGTCAGTTTTAGAGGATTACATAAAATTGGGAGGAATGACTGATGTCTGCCACTTTGAGACAGTTTTAGCAAGCTCAGCCTTTCTGATTGTAGTTTCTTAAACATAATTGGCAGCTGAAAGTGGAGTTCTACCAACTAATACACTCTAGGAATCATCCAACTCTCCAAATATTTCCCACGATTAATGGGTTTATGTCTCCTGCATGTAGAAGGTGATTGAACAGAAGATGCTAAAGCAGCCCCAGATCTCCAGCAACAGTCCTGAACAACAGAAAATAGGAACCTCATGTGTGCATGGCCAATGAAGACATATTATAATTAATATCAGTTTTGAAAAACAATACAAATAAAAAGGTAGGACATGTTCATCTCTGGGTCTGGCACTCAAAGAAAAGGGTAGGACTGGTAACACAGATTTGGTGTCTCCAGTTTAGAGGAAATGTGTGATTCAACAAGATTCTCAAGTCATCAAGTGCAAGAAAGTAAAGCAGAAGTAAGATAGCCAAGAAAAATCTGAAAACAAAAGAAAAAAATCTAAAGTATCATCCATGAATAAGTGGAAAGACATTCCATAACATAAGTAGAAACAATCAATATACAGAGCTCTTCTGTAAGTTAATGTAGAAATTAAATACAAACAAGCAAGCAAAATATAACCAGACATTGAAATAAAGAACAAACTGACAGTAACTAGAGGGGAGGAGGGACGGGGGGGAAAGGAGAAAGAAGGGGAAGGATCATCAAGGAATATGTATAAAGGACTCATGGACAAAGCCAAAGCAGGAAAGGATTGAGGGTGGGAGGTGAGGGTGGGGGAAAGCGGTAGTAGGAAAATGGAGACAAGTGTACTTGAATAACATTTTTTAAAAAGATTGTAAAAAATGTTAAAAAATAAAAGAAATTCAATACATTAGCAAGGATATACCATTAAATTATGTTCTGGAGCTATGCAAGTTAATTATAACATATATTTAGAAGAATAAGCAAACAAAATTAGCCAGAAAATTCTGAAAAAGAAGAAGGGCTGGTAGGGATTGTTGTGGTTATTAAAATTAATGACAATATCTTACATAATGGAATAATACTCAGCCATAAAAAAGAAGAAAGTTTTACCCTTTGCAACAGTATGGATGGGCCTGGGGAATATTATGCTAAGTGAAATAAGCCAGCCAAAGAAAGACAAATACCATATGATCTCACTCACATGCAGGAGCTAATGAACAAACTGAAATTTCTAAAAACAAGCAAAACAGAGACAGACTCATAGATAGAGAGCAGGATCACAGCTAGTGGTGAGGAAGGTTATAGGAGTGGAGGGACTGTGCAAAAAGGAAAACAGACTCATGGACATAGACGATAGTGTGGTGATTGCTGGACGGAGAGGGTTAAAGGGAACTAAATGGTAATGGAAAAATACTATAAAGGTTAAGTTAAAAAAACATTGTGTGTTGATGTATAAATAAACATAAATACAAATGGGGAATAGAAAATTAAGAAATACACCCAATTTTATAGGGAAATTTAGTGTATAATAAAGGCAATATTTCAAATCAGTAAGAAAAATAATTATTTAATAAGTACTGTTGAAATACCTGGATAACCATTTAATTAAGGTTAGATCTATTTCTCATCCCATGCTCAGATATGTATTTCAAATGGACCAAGTATTTAACTGAAAACAAAAAGGTACTAAAAAAAGAGTGAATTCCTCCTTAGTCTGACAGCAGAGAAAACTTTCCTAACTATGACTTAAAATCCAAATGCAATAAGGAAAATTATTTATATACTTCAAAATGAAAACAATCTCCAGGGCAAAAATAACCATAAGAAATTTCAAAAGCTAAATAGCAAATTGAGAAAATGATTTGCCTATAAACACAAGTTTAATATCATTACTATGTAAAACTTTTATAAAATAGAGAAGACTAAGAAAAAAATTCATTTAAAAACATGGCAAGAAACTCACCCAGGTCAGAGAAAAGAAATGTTCCTTAAACATATGAAAAGATGCTCAGCCTCACCTATAGAAGAGACATAAAAACTAAAACTATGCATATAATATTTTTCAATCAAATTCACAAATTTCCAGTAAGTGTGATAACATACTTTTGAAAAGTCTGTGGGGAAATGGGCATTCTTATAAATTGTCAGTGGGAATACCAAATGATGAAAACCAATGTGAAGGATAATTTGGCAATATCTAGAAAAATTTCATGCACTTTTATCCTGTCAATTGTCCATCCAACTTCTAGGAATCTCTCCAGATAACACACTGAAAAAGAAAAAAAGTTAAAAAAACTGCATAAGTTAGTTGCAGAGATACCTGATCAACAAAAGACTGGAAATCATCCAAACATTCATTAACTAGAGAATAACTAAATAAAAGATGGTACATTCACACATCTAGATAATGGAATTGAGCATATTTTCATATACTGCTATGGAATGATCTCTAGGATATTAGTGTCTTAAAAGGGCAATGTGGAAAAAATATGCTACTATTCATCTAATAAGCTGTGATACAGATATAGAACTATTTGTTTTTGTTTTTTTAATGGAATTAACTTTTTAAAAGTTAATGGTTACCTGTAGATTATGTGAAGAAATGGAAGAGCAGGTGTGAAAGAAACTATACTTCTCAAATCTGTAGCTGTTCCTTTGGAATTATGTAAAAATTTTTACATAATTATAAAACAAAATTAAATTTTGAAATTTCTAAAAATAATGAAACAAAGGAACCCAACCCTGTGGTAGCATACCACTATAGTGGGATAACACAAAGAGGAAGTATTTTTGGTAGTTTTAAAGCAAATAAATTTGAATGGATGCAAAATAAGCAGAGTTGTATAAAATCTTGAGGTTATGAGTTTGAATGGAAGTATCACTATGAGTCCAGAATGAGTTGAACTTTAAAATATTTCTTAGCTTTCTTCACAAAAGAAAAAAAAAGCCCAGAAATAAAGATCAACCCAGTAATAATGAACACCCTTAGTGCCCAGATTGTGGTCTCTAAATACCACTTCCCATGAAAAGAAACGGTACTTCTTGATTCCAGGTCAAGAGCAAAAAACGTATATGATATCTTGAACATCTCTTTATACCTGAAACCAAAGAATATCCTAAAACCTACTGAGGGCTTGCCAGAAGGATTAAGGAGTCACTTTGAAGAATTCACACTGGTCAAAAGAAGCACAATTTGAGCATCAAAAGGATATTAACGCAATAGATTTGAAACACTTCAAATATTCTTAAGTTCATACTTCAAAGTTATACTTAAGAAAAAAATTCCCTCGGTTGATTTTTAGGTAAATTGTCAACTCATTGTTTTGATAACTGGTAAATAAAAGGAAATATCAAACATTTATTCTGCCTTTCCTATATAAAATGTACCTCTGGGAAAGCAGATAGTTAATGATGGAAAATTTCCTCTTTATAGAAATGTTCCAGCAAGTAAATGAAGGAAGAATGATGTAATTATAAAAGCACCATTATGCAAAGCCCTAATGAAGTTCCCAATCTAGGCAAAGTCATCAATAGCTGTTAACGTCATAAAAAGAGAATCAGCTTCACATTATGGGATGTTTGGCAGACATACACATTATCACCTTTTAATTAGTCTTGTCAAAAACACCAAAACTGAGCCTGGACAAGCAAGCCTCTAAATCTAACTAAAAATTTATAAGAAATACAGGAGACAGAGGAACATATAATCAGCAAATTCTAGATTTTGTATAGAACAAATGATATAGTTTCTTCAACAACTAAACTGAACAGAGAAGCAGGAGAAAGTGAGCACCTATAGAATAAAACAAGGCCAGCAAACTATGGTCTATAAGCCAAATCTGGCCACCATGCTATTTTTGCAAATAAAATTTTATTAGAACACAGCCATTCCCATTTACTTATGAATTACATATGGCTGATTTTGCACTGCAATGCCAGAACTGTCACTACTCAGTTGTGACAGAGATCATGTAGCTCCCAAGGCTAAAATATTTACTATTTGGCCTTTTACAAAAAAAAGCTTTGCCAATACCTGGATTTAAAATTTTTAAAAGACAAAGGAAACAATTATGCTGTGTGGGCCTTATTTTGATTATGATGCAAATAAACATTTAAAAATAAAAATAAAAACACTCCAATAAAAAGGGAGCATAAAATAAAGCATATTAATAAAGTTTGACTAAGAAAAGTAAAGGGGGACTGGGCACTGGATACTAGAGTTAAGAGATCATGGAGTATGTGGTCATAGCATGACTGCTGCTGAGAATCCAAAATGAAATAGACCTAAAAAAAAAAAGTCCTATTAGATTTGATAAGTAGACACAATGAGTTACCTTAATGGGAACAGTGTTAGAAAAGCAATAGAATTAAACCCAAAGTATACCCAAGGAAAATGAAATCACTATCTCAAAGAGATACCTGAACCTCTATATTTATTTCACCATTATTTAAAATAGACAAAATATGGATAAACCTAAGTGTCCATTGATGAAGGGATAAAAAAATGTGTATTAAAAGAAGGAAATCCTGTCTTTTGCAACAACATGGATGAAGCTTAAAAGCATTATGCTAAGTGAAATAAATCAAGAAAAAAAAAAGACAAGTATCATGTGATCACACCTACATGTGGACTCTAAAAATTTGAACTCATAGATACAGAGAACAGAATGCTGTTTGCAAGAGACATGGGTGGTATATGCGGGAAATGGCTGAAGGTGGTCAAAAGGTATAAATATCTAGTAATAAAGTAAAAATGTCCTGGGATATAATGTACAGCATGGTGACAATACTGTATTATATATTTGAAAGTTCCTAAGAGAGTAGATTTTACAAGTTCTCATCATAAGAAAAAAATGTTAATGAGGTGATAGATGTTAATTAAACTTATTGTGATAATCATTTCACAACATATATATATATCAAGTAATTATCTTTTACATCCTAAACTAAATATAATGTTATATGTCAATTATATCTCAATGAAGCTGGAGAGGAAAGGTAGAACCCCAAAGTGTATGGTACTCCCTGCACAAGTACAGCATTGGAAGAGAAGAAATCCAGACTGTCTGGTCAGAGTTTCAGCAGATAAGAAAAGGAGGGGGAGCCTCTGGTAACTGGAAAAGAAGCCAAAACTGAGAGTGCTAAGAGAGACTTGAAGCAAACTGAAAGTTAGTATCAAAGGCCCTGAAGCAGAAGTGGATTGCTGATTATTTCATGTGGTGCCCAAAATTCCAACAATTAAAAAAAAACTTTAGAATTTTTATCTTTTTAAATCACTTTGGGTATCAAAAATAGGCCTTGCAAAAACATACGAGGTGGACAAAAGCAGCCAGTACCCAGCACAGAATCATGTGCACAACTCATTGGTGAACTTGGATTGAAAGTCCAAGAAATTAATGACTTTGGCAGACCTCAGAGAATAAATGTTCTGTTTGTCACCATTTAGACAAGAAACTCATACCATGAGAGAACCTTCAGTTAAACCTGGGGACTTCACAAATCACACTAGGAGGAGTCATTTTAACTTCAAGTTCCTTTTCCCTTGGGGTATCTGGTATTCTCTTTAGACACCACTGGTAGAGAGCCTTGAGCTTACAGGCCCGCAAGATCCCAGAGCACCCTCTGCCCTATGCAGTTGAAATAGAAAGCAATTTGCAACTGTATGGCTCTGTTTTGATGATTTGGGATCCCCTTTAACATTGCCTTTGATGGGCTCCTTTCTGTCAGCAGCTACAATACCACTTCCTCTAATTAACTCTGATGTTTCCTTTGGGCTTTTTTTTCCCCTAAGAAGGAAAATCATGTTTAATTCAGAAGGGCTATCATTACCTTGATGAATGGAAAACAGCATTAAGCCACAGGCCTGAGGAGGAGAAATAAAATCAAAATTATTGCATCCCCCTGGCATTGCCCTATTCAAGTCCTTCCTACAGGTAGTTCCCTGATCAGGGGTAGAGGGATTGTGGTAGCAGGCATGAGGTAGAAATGGAAAGTTTAATGAAGGCAGCAGCTTCTAGACCAAGGCTTTGCCTGAGCTATAGGGCATAGCTAATAAATGATTGGTTTACCTCTGTAGTATACTGCCTCTGGGACAAAGCAGTGTCCCAGAGCTGGGCTCAAGTTCAGACTGTAGCCACAATATGCACACAAACTTTTAACTTCACTGGTTTCCCCCACAATGGATTGTTTTAAGAATATGTTGATAAATGACCTACTTTGTGTAAGGCACTTGGTACCTCATAGGGGCACAATTAGTATTATCTCACTGTTCTCTGATTGAGTGCCTATTCCCAAACAATAACTGTTGAACCTTCTTACTTAGCACACGCACAACATGCCAATTCATTCGAGTGTTACAACCAACTGATACCAAGTTCTTACCTTACTAATGTTACCCAGTTTTGACTATGCATGTAGGGGTCAGGAGCATTGGATAATATCAAAATCAGATCACAAAATATCATCAGTGTTTGGCCAAACATCCATGGCATAGCCACAGATGGCTAAGGGAGTGTTAAACGAACACACCAGTGAATTAGAAACTGCTCCACCTCGTTATGTAACAGTCCAAGGTCTATATGGCAAAATCAAATTTTGTTCATTCAATCCAGGCCAGAAGTATCATAGAAGTTTTGACAGCACTATAGGTACAAGTAGATTTTCCAGATCAGATTCCTGCCAGCATTTCGTTGAGCCTGGGTCAGACCTGAATGCAGACCTGCGTGGCGTGTTTGGCAGACACATCCACAGATGCAGAGCATGTTCAATCCTGGGGGGGATGGTACTTTTGCACTTGTAAGTGAAAATGTCATAATAAAAGCACAACGACATGGAAATTTAAAGATAAACCTCTTTACGATCCCTTCCACAATTATATAGTTCAGTGTGAAACAAAAACCACTACTTCTTATATTGGCCCACCTATTGCCCAATCCCTGCACCTCTCTATTCTTCAAATTAGAAATTACTTGTTCATCCCTCTTCCCCTGGAGTCTTAGCCACATAGGAGATCCCTACACCCACCTGGTCCTAGGGCCCCTGGTATAAGGAAAGTGTGTGGTCAAACATCAGTATGCTGCTGCCAGCCCTAATCTAACCCTGGTACTGCTGGCTATGATTGATCTTAGCTCAGAATAAAATTCAGTCATTTCCTCTCTGTTTCTATGTTCTTTATTTTATCTTGCTGCTTGGGATCAAATCAATTATTAAGGAGTCCTTTCAAACTTTTAACCTGTAATGAACTGTGATCAACTTCAAGTTATTTCCTATGAAGACTTGACAAACAAGTTCTCTCACATTTTTTTATTTACTGTTGTTAATGTTTACAATTTTTAAATTCTTACTTAATTTTTCAACCTGATTAATATGTAACTTCTTTAGCATATTGTGTGAGAGATACTCAATGAGGCACCATTTTTCTCTGTATATTATTTCCTTGAAATACTTTGAGATAAGTAATATACTTATATAAGTAATATACAAACAGAATATGCAAGTAGCCTTTGATCTGTTTTCTTCTCACTTAAAAGATGAAAATATGTCTGTCTAACCTACAATTTAGGGCCAGGTTGATGGACACAGCTTAGTTCAATTCTTTAGTTCTCATTTGCCAAGAGCCATTCATCTATTATAGTTTTGTTTTATTACATAGATTTCTTCTTTCAGATTGCTAAATAACAAAATGTAGGAATCTTTACCTTCCAAGATGCAATGTGTTACTGTAGACATCCTCATCACCACTTTCTACATAATTGCTTTCTAAAATTTGCTTTCACTGAGTCACTAAGGAGCAGAGGACACACCTATCATGGATGAGTTTTGTTTGGACCTCCTACTGCTTTAAAAATAAATTGATAATGTTGTTGACATATGAATACTACCCAAGTGGTCTATGGATTCAATGTAATCCTTACAAAAATCCTAAAGACTTTAATTCAAAAATAGGAAAATCTATCCTAAAGTTAATATGGCATCACCAGGGACCCCAAATAGCTGACCTTGAAAAATAATGAAGTTTAAATTCTCACACTTCCTGATTTTAAAACTTACTATAAAGCTACAGTAATCAAATCAGTATGGTATTGGCATAAAGACAGACATATAAACTAATAAAATAGAATAGAGAGCCTAGACATAAACCCTTTCAGATAAGATCAAACGATTTTCAGCAAGGGGAGCCAAAACCACTTATTGAATTTCAGCCTTTTCAATGAATGGTGATGGGAAAACTGGATTATCTGCATGCAAAAGAATAAATTTGGATCCTTCTCTTACACCATATATAAAAATGAATTCAAAAGCAAAAACCTAAGCCTAAGAGCTAAAACTATAAAACTATTAGAAGAAAATATAGAAAGAAAGCTTCATGAATTGGATTTGGCAATGATTACTTATATATGACACCAAAAATACAAGCAAGAAAAGAAAAAGCAGATTAACTGTATTTTATAAAAAATAAAAACTTTTGTGCATCAAAGGACACTACCAAAAGATTGAAAAGGTAACTAATGGAATAGGAGAAATATTTGCAAATCCTACATCTGATAAGGAATTAATATCCAGAATATTTAAAGAAGTCCTACAACTCAACAACTAAAATTCAACTCAATTTAAAATGGGTAAAGGGCTTGATTAGCCATTTCTCCAAAGACATACAAATGGTGAATGAAAAGATACTCAGCATCACCAATCATTAGAAAAATGTAAACCATAATTATAAAACATTGCACACACATTAGAATGGCTATTATTAAAAAAAACAGGAAATATATTGTTAGTGAGGATAAAGATAAATTGGAATTGTTGTGCACAGCTGATAGAAATGTAAGATGTAGCCACTGTGAAAATCAATATTGCAGCTCCTAAAAATATTAAACATAGAATTACCCTATGATCCAGCAATTCCACTTCCAGGTATATACTGAAAGGAATTAAATCAGACACTTGAACAAATACTTTTATACCAGCGTTTATAGTGGCATTATTCACAATAGCCACAGATGAAAGCAATACAAATGTCCATCAGTGGGTGAATAGAAATAACCTATGTGGTGTATACATAAAATGTAATATTATTCAGCCTTAAAAAGGAAGGAATTCTGATATATGCTACAACATTAATGAACTTTGAAGACATTATACTAGGTAAAATAAGCCAGTTGCAAGAAGACAAATACTATATAATTCCTCTTATGTGAGAAACCTAGAGTAGTAAAACTCATGGAACACAAAGTAGAATGGTGATTGCCAGTGACTAGGGGAGAGGGGAAATGGAAAATTGTTACTTAAGGGGAATAGAGTTTCAATTTTTCAAGATGAAAAAGTTCTGGAGATTGATTGTACAACAATGTAAATTACTTAACGCTACTGAACTATGCACTTAAAAAGGTTAAATGGTAAATTTTATGTTATGTATATTTTACCACAATAAAAAAATTTAAAAAAACAAATAAAATTCTGACACATGTTACGGTAAGGATGATGAAAGACATTCCACTAAGTGAGGTGAGTCAGACACAAAATGACAAATATTATATGACTTACTTAATTTTCAATTTTCATGAGATTTCTAGAGCAGTCAACTTCATAAAGACAGAAAGGATGATAGTGGTTCCCGGGGCCTAGAGGAAACGGGAAAATGGGGAATTATTGTTTTCTGGATAGACTTTCAGTTGGAGAATGGACAAATTCTAAAGATGGATGATGGTGACTGTTGAACAACTTAATGTCACTGAATTGTACACTTGAAAATAGTTAAAATGGTAAATTTTACATTATATATATTTTACCACAATAAAATAAAAAATAAGAAAAATAAATATATTACTAATATTTAATAATAAAGTGATTTAACTTAAACTAAAAGAAGAGACTTCTTGACAACAATTGCGCATATTCAAAAATGATGACAATTGGAAGTGAGTAGTAGTTGTCAGGCTTGGACAAGGACTATTAATTCTCTAGCATCTGTAGCTCACTATTGCTTCTACCTTCCCAACATCCTTACTTCACTCAACATATTGCCTGCTTGTGCCCTGGAGCCATGTGGGCTTACAGCCTCTGATGTAGAAAAAGTGTAAGGAGGAGGTAATAATTTTTTACTCTCAGACCACATGGAGTCAGCCTCCTTTCAGAAAATTAACAGTGACCACTGAGATGTTTTCAAGTTTTGTCAACCCCAGGATAACAGTGAGGAGGCAAATAGTGGAAGTGATATAAAGAATATTCTTATCTTTTTACCAACCAGTCCTAACCTGAGGCCAAACTTGGATAGGAATTTTTTAAAATAGCTTTTGCTTTGGGGTTAGTGGAAATCCTCATCAGATTCTGCCTCACTGTTAGAAGTTGTCTTTGTCTGTATGTATCTGTGAGTTTGTGTGCCTGCAGTTGATATTTTGAAAGTATTTCTTCCTGCAAGTTTCAGTCTATTATTACTGTCATCTGAGGATATCTAGATCCTATTTTTGTCACCCCAATATTTTCTATCCCTCATAATTGTATATCATAGGTAATATTTCTAAATAGTCCTGTTAAAGCTTTATTCAATTTTGTGATAAAGTCTGGAAAAGGACAGGAGAAAGAGGAAAATACTTGGGTCAGTTTCTCAGACCTTGCCTCAGCATTGAAATGTACTATTTAATGAAGGGCCTTTGGATAGCACTGGGTTACCAGTTATAATGCAACTAACCATAGTCTGAACCCAGTTTTATTTTTCCAAATTGCCCTTAAAGACCATGTCAGATGACCCATTTGTCTACTATATTTTTCTGATTTATCAGTGCAGCATTCCAATCAGAGATTTTTTTTTTAAGGCAATAAATTACAACACTCATTCTGTACCCACGTAGAGGTAAGTGAGTCTGGAAATGGGAAGAAACTGTGTGTGGCTGTACCTTATGGAGTTTAGAAAGAAGTATACAGAGTTTAGACTCAAGAGTTAGGAAAAAGCCAAACAGAAAGTAAAGCCAGGGAATGCACATGCTACTCTTTTACTCTCCTTTAGAGGTTAGAATTATATCTAGGTAGTAATAAAAATATTTTAAAAGTCTTACCCTGGCTGGTGTGGTTCAGTGGATGGAGCACCAGTCTGAGAACCAAAGGGTCACCGGTTTGATTCCCAGTCAAGGAACATGCTTGGGATGAGGGCCAGGCTCCCAATAGAGGGTACATGACAGGCAACCACACATTGATGTTTCTCTCCCTCTCTGTCTCCCTTCCTTCCCCTCTCTCTAAAAATAAAAATAAAATATTTTTAAAAATATTTTTAAATTATCTGCAACATTTTTTCAAGTTAAAAAAAATGAACAATTTTGGATTTATAACTATGAATAATGCTTTTAGTTGAAGCATTACAGCAGCTTTTGGATGGGTGCAGGATTTACTAAATAATAGCATTAAATATCTAGCTTATTAGATACCACCATCGTTCAAGAAAGGTAGGCTGAGTCTCCACATGCCAGCCTCTTTGCCATTCACTCTCTGTTGCAGCCAGCCAGCCCCCATGGCTATATGACCTGGCAACCATGCAAGCAGCCAGCAGGTGAACAAAGCTTTTGCTCCCCATGCTGGCAGAGTAGCACAGAGAAAGTAGGTGGACCCATGGGAATATTTCAGTTCAGGGAGTGGCTTATATCTTATTCCTCAAATGTCAGAGATCCATCCACATCATAGATGTTGTCCCCAGACCAAGGAAACTGGAAGCTGTAAGTACCTGCTCCAGTTAGGACCCTGTGTTAAATGGCAAATTGGTGCAAATTGGAGACATACCTGGAAAGCAGAGTCCAGCTCTACATGAGGGTATCAATGGCAGAGAGCCTCCTGGACTATGGTCAGGTTAGCTGGTGGCTGCAGTTGACCAAATGGGTACATCTAGATAGAGAGGTGCAGTAGAGGACTCAGTGTGTCCCACAAGGGGAAATAGTAAAAATGAACACATGACCCACATACATGTGTGTGCATATGTGTGTTCAGACCAGAGTGTAGAATTAGGTCTGGGACTACACCATTGGGTTTTTAGAGAGATTACATCAGCGCAATTCTGCCACAAACAGACAGCAAGCCAAATCAGGATTATCCATAGAACACTTAATAGGACTATTGACAACGGTGTGTACAGGAACTAGGGAAGGAACTAAAGGAAACATAGTATGTTGAGGGAGTAGAGTTACTCTCTTCACACCCTAAGCAGCAACAGGAAAAAGCAATTATAGCAGTTCAGAGTCAGAAAGCACACTGTGCAAAGGGCACATTGTCAGACCTAAGATCTGTGGATGAGGGACAAGATCCAGCTGGCAGCCCTTCAGGGAAGAAGCTGAGGAGTACGTGCCCCTCTTTCTCACTCCTGCCAGTGCTTCATGTCAGCTCAAAGCAGAGGACAAGTGTCTCAGAAGTGCAGCCCACACTGCTTCCCTAGTCAAGAGCAAGGCGGACAAGGGCAAAGGCGGGATTGTGGGGAGCAAACATAAGATAGCACAGAGAGGGAGAACTTTTCCTTTTTCAGGAAGGGCAAAGGAAATGGGCCAGTATTGACAGAGTACTCCTACATTCTAAAAATTGTGAAGTTAGTTTTATATAATTCCTAGCAATTTCATTCCTAGTTTGTGCCAGACATACTTTTAGATACTTTGCACATCTTATTTCTTTTAATCTTCACAAACACCATGTAAATATTACTATTGGCACATTACAAATGAGGAAACTGGAACTCAGAGATACCAAGAAAGCAATCAGAGAAAACTGAATTTAAATCTGAACCTGAGGAATTCCAAGTTTTGTATGCTGAACTATGTGGTAGGTTACCACTGGCAAAGAATGTAAATAAGCAATGTCAAAAGTGACTCTCAACAATGGGGCCCTTGTGGCCTCTTTTAATCAAATGGAGACTCTGAACTCTGTCTAGAACCGTGGAGGCAACCAGACTACAATGAGCTTGTTCTCATCAGCCATTCTAGCTGGAGAAGTGGTCAGTATGAGTTTAAAGGTGTAAATCATTGAGTAGCTGGGATGCTGGGGATAGTGTTCTTGTGTCCACTAATTACAGACCAACCTTTATAAGCTACCTTCTAGCTTATATAGGTAGAAGGTAAAATCTCTTAAAATCTTTTTTATACCTCTTTCAGTTCATCTTTAGGAAACTGAACATGTTACTATATATCATAAGATTCCCATCACACCTTAGTCTGCTATTTACTAAATTCTCTCTAAACAATGAAGATGGAGATGATTGAAAACTGGACTGTACTCATGGCTTTCATTAATTCTACATATATTTATTGAACACCTACAATGTGCGAGACACTGTTATAGATCCTGGATATATAGGGATTTAATGACAGAGTTAGCACCCACACAGATGTTAGAGAACTAGTCAAAAAAACATTTCAAATGCAAATATTATATGAAGGCAATAAATAGAAATGAAGACAGTAACTGGAAGGCAAACTGGTTACTTTACCCAGACAATAATGAAAGAACCCTTTGAAGAAGTAATGTTAAGCTAAGATGTGGAAGACAATCTGAGCCAGACATTCAGTGTGGCTAGAAAGCACCAAGCTAGAAAAAGAACATGCACCAGATGTTCTGAAGATGTTATCTTTACTCCACTGCACACTCATGTGCCCTTTCTCAAATATTTATTGACCATAGAGACACGGGTTTATTTCTGGGCTCTCTATTTTGTTCCATTGATCTTTGTGTCTGCCCTTATGACAGTACCAGACTGTTTTGATTACAGTGGCCTTCTAATATAGTTTGATATCTGGTATGTGATCCCTCCTACTTTGTCCTTTCTTAAGATTGCTGAGGTTATTTGGAGTCTTTTTGGGTTCCATATAAATTTTTGAAAAATTTGTTCTAGATCTGTGAAATATGTCATTAGTGTTTTAATAGGAATTGTTTTGAACCTAGATTGGTTTGGGTAATATGGACATTTAATCATGTTAATCTTCCATAACATCAACACAGCATATGCTTCCATTTATTTGTGTTTTTCTTAAATTTTGTCTTCATTGTTCTATAGTTTCCGAGTATTAGGTCTTTTATCTTTTTGGTTAAATTTATTCCTAGGTACTTTATTTTTCTTGTTGCTATAGTAAGTGGGATTTTTTTTCTCATTTTTCATTCTGACATTTCATTGTTGGTGTAAAACATGCAAAAAAAATTAAACTAGACCACCAACTCACACCATACACAAAAATAAACCCAAGATGGATAAAAGACTTAATATGTCATGACACCATAAAAGTCCTAGACGAAAAACATAGACAGGAAAAATTCAGGTATCCCATGTAGCAATATTTTTGCTGATATATCCACTAGGGAAAGGGATATAAAGGAAAGAATAAACAAATGGTACTACATCAAACTAAAAAGCTTCTGCATAGCTGAAGAAAACATCAACAAAATGGAACGGGAACCAACCATAGGGGAAAACATACTTGCCAATGAGTGCTCAGACAAGGGTTTGATCTCCAAAATATGTAAAGAACTCACACGACTCCACACCAGAAAGACAAACAATCTAATTTAAAAATGGGCAAAGAACCTGAACAGACACTTCTGCAAGAAGGAGGACATACACAGGGTCCAGAGACACATGAAAGGATGCTCAGAATCACTAGCATCAGAGAGATGCAAATTAAAACCACAGTGAGGTACCACTTCACACTGGTCAGAATAGCCATCATAAACAAATCAACAAATAACAGGTGCTGGTGAGGTTGTAGAGAAAAGGGAACCCTAGTACACTGTTTGTGAGAATGCAGCCTGGTACAGCCACTGTGGAAAATAGCATGGAATTTCCTAAAAAACTAAAAATGGAACTGCCTTTTGACCCAGCAATCCCACTTCTGGGATTATACCCTAAGAATACTGAATCATCAGTTCAAAAGAACCTATGCACTTCAGTGTTCACAGAAGTGTTATTTACAATAGCCAAGTGTTGCAAACAGCCTAAGTGCCCATCAGTAAGTGAGTGGATCTTAAAACCGTGGTACATTTACACAATAGAATACTACACAGCAGAAAGAAACAAGGAACTCCTACCCTTTGTGACGGCATGGATGGAACTGGAAAGTATTATGCTAAGCGAAATAAGCCAGGCAGTGAAAGACAAATACCATATGATCTCACCTATAAGTAGAACCTAATGAACAAAACAAACAAATAAACAAAATGGAACCAAAGACTTGCAAATAAAGAACAAACTGACAGTGACCAGAGGGGAGGGAAGAGGGAGATAATATGGGAAAGAAGGAGAAGGGGGAAGCAAGCAAACAGGAATAGAGGACTCATGGGCACAGATAATGGAGGAGGATTGACTGTGGGAGTTGAATGGGGGGCAGGGCAGAGGAGAGCTGTGAAGAAAAAGGTAGGACAACCATAACTGAATAAAAATTTAAAAAATAAATAAATATATGATAATAAAATATTTGAATGAACCAATCTAATATATTTTTAGGTATTAAAAACCCCCTATAGGTGAAATCATATGGTGGTTGCCTTTTACTGCCTGTCTTATTTCACTTAGCATAATGCTCTCCAGATCCACCCACACTGTTGCAAATGATATGAGCTCCTTCTTTCTGCTGCCTAGTATTCCACTGTGTAAATGTACCGCAGTTTTTTGATTCACTCATTTACTAATGGGCACCTAGGTTGCTTCCAACACAGCAGAACAAACAAGCAAGGAAAATATAACCAGCAACGTCGAAATAAAGAACAAACTGACAATAAACAGAAGAGAGGGTAGAGGGGATACCAGGGGGAAACAGGGGAAGGGTAATCAAGGAACATGTATAAAGGACTCATACACAAAACCAAAAAGGGATAGGATCGAGGATGGGAGATGTGGATTGGAGGGGTGGGGGGCGTGGTGTGGGCAAAATGGACAAAACTGTACTTGAACAAAAATTTTAAAAAAAGAAATTGTAAAACTAAGCTAAACTAAACTAAAATAAAACCCCCCACAAATAGCTGCTCCATAGCTAAGGCGAAACTGTTTCCTAATTTTTGAGGCACCTAGAATGAGCCAGTCTACATGTTCTTACCCTTACCTAGAAAATAAATCTATTAGCACCTGTAATCAAGGCCTTCAACAACCCACATTGAGTTAAAATCCAGTAGACCATTCTCTTTTTTTCATCTTAACTGATCTCTCAGCCAAATTTCTCCTTCCTAATTATTTTCCTGGAACATATTCTTATTTTGGCTTCTAAGTTTTTGGTTTCCTTACTCTTTCAGGACACTTTGTTGGCTCCTTTTATCAGCCATGGAAAACAGAGACTACGTTAGGCATTTCAGCAGAAAGAATTTGATATGGAGAACGGGCTACAGTGTTGAGAAAGAAGGAAGCAGTTAACATTCCAAGAGCTGGTAAACACCAGAATTTTGGGGTCACCAGAACAAGAATCTCAGAACTGGGCTCAGACTCTGGAGAGTGGGTACTGCTGACATGTCAGAGAAGACCAACACTTCTGGGGATGGGAACCATCCATTGCTCTTTGGAACCACAGGACTGCAGCTGAGGCAATTCTGACAGAAATAGCAAGGACATAGGAAACAGAAAGGCCTGGGTCTAGTCTGTCTCTTTCTTCCACTGGTTTCCTTCTACCTTCCTTCAAGTGTTTCCTAAATGAAAACCACCTGGCCATGAAGAAATTTTGTTTTCGGGGTTTAGCTCTAGTATCACAAACAGCAATTATCAGGCTGTCGATTGGAAGCTGTGAGAACATAACATAGTGACTATCACTTCTTACCTGTCTTTAACTTCAAATATTGGAGAACCTCAGATCAGTTTCTTTCCAACCCCTCTATTCTCTCTCTTTATGGAATCTTATCTGGTCTCATGCTTTTTATATCAGATAAACCAGACTACTCCAAAATGTGTTTCTCCAGTTTTCTCCTTGATCTGCAGACTTGTACATATTACCTACATTTACAGCTCAATTACCAAAAAGTAATTACAGGATCAACACTTGAAAAATGGAGTTCTTGCAGTTGCACACTTGTTTCCCATGTCATCCTCTTCCCAGTTAATATCATCCCCAATCACACAGTTGTTCAAGCAAGAAATCAGACATTAGTTTTGCTTTCTTCCTTTATATCATCCCCTTCCCCACATCCAACCCATCAAAATTCATGACGTTTAACCTCTCAAATACACTCAGACCATGCACCTTCACCCAACACACAGGACCACAACTGTGACAAAAATTGTTTTTCACATGGACCATAGCAGTAGCTTTCAACCACTATCCTTTCTTAGGTTTTTTCATCCCTCTTAACTCCTCACACTGTAGCCTAAGTGAGCCTTTAAAAATATAAATACCATGTCACTCTCCCACTTAAAATCCTTCATGGATTTCCATTAACAGACACAAAAAGCCCTTCAAGAGCCTGCATGATTAGGACCTCACTTCTCCATCCTCATCTCACATTGTTCTCTTTCTTTTTTTAAATCTTTTTTATTGTTATTCTGTTACAGTTGTCCCAATTTTTCCCCTTTGCCCTCCTACACCCATCCCAACCCTGCTCGCACAGTCAATTCCCATACTCTTGTCCATGTCCATGAGTCATTCATTCATGTCCTTTGTCGAGTCCCTGCCCTTTCTTTCCACCGTTGCCCTCTCCTTCCCCCCAGTCACTTTTCAGTCTATTCCATGTTTCTGTGCCTGTGGTTCTACTTTGTTTGTTAGTCAATTTTGTTCATTAGATTCCTCTTATAGGTGAGATCATATGGTTTTTGTCTTTCACTGACTGGCTTATTTCACTTAGCATAATATTCTCCATTTCCATCCTTGCTGTCACAAAAGGTAGGAGTTCCTTCTTCCTTTCTGTTGCATAGTATTCCATTGTATGTATGTACCACATTTTAAGATCCACTCACTTACTGGTGGGAATATAGGCCATTTCAAGCACTTCGCTATTGTAAATAGTGCCACTATGAACATAGAAGTGTATAAGTTCTTTTGAATTGGTGACTTGGAATTTTTAGGGCATAAGCCTAGCAGTGGAATTGCTGGGTCAAAAGGCACTTCCATTTTCAGTTTTTTAAGGAAATTCCATACTGTTTTCCACAGTGGTTACACCAGTCTGCGTTCTCACCAACAGTGCACTAGGGGTTCCTTTTTCTCCACATTCTTGCCAGCACTTGTTTGCTGGTTTCTTAATGATGGCCATTCTGACAGGTATGAGGTGATACCTCAATGTGGTTTTAATTTGCATCTTTTTGATGACTAATGATGTTGAACATCCTTTTATATGTTTCTGGGCCCTCTGTATGTCCTCCTTGTAAAAGTGTCTGTTCAGACCCTTTGCTCACTTTTTAATGGGATTGTTTGTCTTCTTGGTGTTGAGTCATATGAGTTCTTTATGTATTTTGGAAATCAAATCCTTGTCCAATGTATCATTGGCAAATGTGTTCTCCCATACAGTTGGTTCTCTTTCCATTTTAATGATGGTTTCTTTAGCCATGCAGAAGCCTTTTAGTTTGATGTAGTCCCATTTGTTTATTTTTTTCCTTTATTTCCCTTGCCTTAGGGGATATATCAGCAAAAATATTGGTATGTGGGACATCTGAATTTTTCCTGCCTATGTTTTCCACTAGGACTTTCATGGTGCCATGACTTATATTTAAGTCTTTTATCCATCTTGAGTTTATTTTTGTGTATGGTGTGAGTTGATGATTTAGTTTCATTTTTTTTTGCACTTTTTACAACAACAATGAAATGTCCTAGGATTTTATTGAAAAGACTCTTTTTACTTCATTTTATATTCCTGCCCCATTTGTCATATATTAGTTGGCCATATTGACATGGGTTTATTTCTGGGCTCTCTCTTCTGTTCCATTGACCTCTGTGTCTGTTCTTATGCCAGTACCAGACTGTTTAGATTATAGTAGCCTTCTAACATAGTTGATATCAGGTACTGTGATCCTTCCCACTTTGTTCTTCTTTCTCAAAATTGCTGAGGCTGTTAGGGGTCATTTATGGTTACATATAAATTTTTGAAATATTTATTCTATATCTGTGAAATATGTCATTGGTATTTTGATAAGGATTTCATTGAATCTACAGATTGCTTTCGGTAATATGGACATGTTAATGATGTTAATTCTTCCATACCATGAACATGGTATGTGCTTCCATTTATTTGTGTCTTCCTTAATTTCTTAGTGTTCTGTAGTTTTCTGAGTACAGGTCTTTTACCTCCTTTGTTAAGTTTATTCCTAAGTATTTTCTTTTTCTCTTTGTTATAGTAAATTGGATTTTCCCCTAATTTCAGGTTCTGATATTTCATTGTTGGTGTACATAAATATTTAATACATTTAAATAATGCATTATTTGTATGGTATAAAATATAACACTTAAACAACTATGAACTCAACACTGATTTAAGATATAAAACCTCCCAATGTTCTGTGTGAAAATCTGAAATTATTTCCTTCTCTCCCCCACCTAAAGGTAAGCATATTCCTAATTATTTTTATTTATTACTCCTTTGCTTTTCTATACAGCTTAAACATACAAGCAATTATCCTAATATTTGCTTTGCACTTATTTATTGTATTTTTTATAATTTATAAAAGTTGTATTATTCAAAATGAGTTCTTCTGAACTCTTTTTTAACCTTTCTGGGGTCCATAAGGGAGATTCATCTGTGTGATACATTTATTTCTCACTGTTGTATTATTACAGAATGGTAGTATATCTTTGTATGATCGTGACACTATTTCTCCATTTTTCTCTCAACTGATATTTGTTTTCAGTTTTGGGATAGCTCAAACCATACAGCTATGTAACATCGTCATTCACAGTTCTCCCGAACATGCATAAGAGCATACCTGTGCTACAGAGAATGGCTGGAGCACAGGGAGGGGCCCATTTTTAGTTTCACTAGCTAATGCCAAACTGTTTCCAAAGTGGTTTTATGAAATCAACCTTCCTCCAATAGTGTATAAGAATTAGCATTCTTATTCTTACTAATTCTTCATATTATTTGACACTAAGTTTTGCCATTGTGGGAGATATCAATTATCTTACATTTAATATGTATTTCCTTAATATTAATGAGTTTGTGTATATTCTCATATATTTATTGCTGTTTGTATTTCTTCTTCTGTATTATTTGTGCCTCTCGTTCATTGTTTTATTCTGTGTACTTATTACTGTAATTCTTATTGAGTTTGAAGAGTTCTTTGTCCATTTTGGATACCAACAATTTGTTAGTTATATCAATGAAAAATCATTTCTCCCAGTTTGTAGCTAGTATTCGCTCTCCTTTCATGGTCTGATTATTAGGTCTTGTAATTTTTTTGTAGTCTAGTTAATCAAGTTTAAAGTTTCTCCTTTTTGTGTCTTGATTAAGAAACCCTTTTCTACCTCAAAGTTATAGAAATATTTTCTTACATTTTTTACTAAAAAGTGTTTGAGTATTTCTTTTTGATTAAAGTATTTAATGCACATAGAATTGACTTTTGGGAAATATATATTAATCTAATTTAATTTTTCATGTATACAATATAATCTCTTATTCCAATAAAATTGTTTAGTTTTCCTTTATAAAAGTCTGCAATGCTGTCTCCATCATACTACAAGTGTTTCAATTTCTGGACTCAAAGACCCATTCTATTGTTTTAGTTGTCTATCTCTCAACTAATAACCCTTACAGCTTTATAACAAGTCATGACATCCACTAGGGAATTTTTTCAACTTTTTCCCTCTTGAAGTGTGTTTTGTTCTACTTGACATTGTTCCCTTAATAAATTTAATAATCAGCTTGTTAGGCTCCAAAAAACCTGTATTAGGATTATTGTTTAAATCAAAAAGAATCCATAGATTCCTTTTTGGGAGAGAATTTACATCTTAAAATCAATGAGTCTGCTGAAGAGATATTTGCCCTAAGAATATATACAAATGGCTAACAGATATATGAAAAGATGCTCAACTTCACTAGGTATTAGGGGAATGCATATCAAAACCACAATAAAATACAACCTCACATCTGTTAGAATGGCTAATACCAACAAAACAAGTAACGGCAAATGTTGGAGAGGTTGTGGAGAAAAAACTCATTCAGTGCTGGTGGGAATGTAAATTGGTACAACTATTATGAAAACCAGTATGGAGGTTCCTCAAAGAGTTAAGAATAGCATTACCGTATAAAGCAGCAACACCCCTTCTGAGTATCTACCCCGAATTTTTGAAAATATTTATTAATTTATTTAAATAAATTTATTTTATTGTTGTTTAATTATAATTGTCCCCATTTTTCCTCCATTACCTTTCCCCGCCCTGCCCACCCCAATCTCCCACATTCAATCCTGCTCCAGATGTCTTTGTCCATGGGTCCTTTATACATGTTCCCTGACAGCCCTTCCCTTCTTTCCCCCATAATCCCCTCCCTTCTGGTAACTGTCAGTTTTTTCATTATTTCTGTGTCCCTGGTTCTATTTTGCTTGTTCATTTGGTTTGTTAATTAGGTTCCACTTATAGGTGAGATCATATGGTATTTGTCTTTAACCACTTGGCTTATTTCACTTAGCATAATGCTCTCCAGTTCCATCCATGTTGCCATGAAGAGTAGGGGTTCCGTCTTTCTTTCTGCTGCGTAGTATTCCATTGTGTAAATGTACCATGGTTTCTTGAACTACTCACTTACTGATGGGCACTTAGGCTGTTTCCACCCCTTGGCTTTTGTAAATTGTACTGTTATAAACATCGGGGTGCATAGGTTCTTTTGAATTGGTGTTTCAGGATTCTTCAGGGATAACACTAGCAGTGGCATCATGGGTCAAAAGGCAGTTCCATTTTTAGTTTTGTAGGAAATGTAATGCTATTTTCCACAGCAGCAGCACCAGTATGCATTCCCACCAACAATGTACTAGGGCTCCCTTTCACCCACAACTTTGCCAGCACTTGTTTGTTGATTTGTTCATGATGGCTATTCTGACTGGTGTGAAGTAGTACCTCATTGTGGTTCTAATTTGCATCTCTATAATGACTAGTGATCTTGGGCATCTTTTCATATGTCTCTGGGTCCTCTGTATGTCCTCCTTGGAGAAGTGTCTGTTCAGGTCCTCTGCCCACTTATTAATTGGATTCTTAGTCATCCTGGTGTGGAGTCATGTGAGTTCTTTACATATTTTGGAGATCAAACCCTTATCCAAGGTATCATTGGCAAATATATATTTCCCACACAGTTAGTTCTTTTTCCATTGTGCTGATGTTTTCTCTAGCTGTGCGGAAGCTTTTTAATTTGAAGAATTCCCATTTGTTTATTGTTTCCTTTATGGTCCTTGCTCTAGGGGACATATCGGTGAAAATATTGCTGCCTAGAATATTGAAATTTTTCTGCCTGTGTTTTCCTCTAGGACTTTTATTGTGTCACAATTTATATTTAGTCTTTTATCCATGTTGAGTTTTGTGTGTGGTGTAAGTTGGTGGTCAAGTTTCATTTTTTTGCATGTAACTGTCCTGATCTCACAACACCACTTGTTGAAGAAGCCTTTTTTACTCCATTTTATGCTTCTGCCTCCTTGGTCAAATACTAATGGACCATAGAGACATGGGTTTATTTCTGTGCTCCCTATTGTGTTCCATTGATCTATGCATCTGTTATTATGCCAGTACCAGGTTTTTATTACAGTGGCTTTGAACTATAGTTTGAAATCAGGTATTGTGATCCCTTCTACTTTCTTCTTCTTTCTCAATATTGCTGTGGCTTTTCAGGGTCATTTATGGTTCCATATAAATTTTTGAAATGTTTGTTCTATATCTGTGAAATACATCATTGGTATTTTAATAGGGCTTGCACTGAATCTATAAATTCCTTTGGGTAACATAACATTTTGATGATGATAATTCTTCCAATCCATGAACACAGTATATACTTCCAATTTTTTGTGTCTTCCTTAATTTCTTTCTTCAGTACTCTGTAATTTTCTGAGTACAGATTTTTTCCTCCTTGGTTTGCTATCTATAGATACTATGTTTTTCTTGTTGCTATAGCAAATGGGGGGTTTTCTTGACTTCTATTTCTAATATTTCATTATTGGTGTATAAAAATACCTTCAATTTCTGAATATTGACTTTTGATCCCACTGTTTTGCAAAATTCTCTTATTAGGTCGAGTAGTATTTTGGTGGCATCTATACGTTTTTCTACGTACACTATCATATCATCTGCAAGCAATGACAGTTTGTCTTCCACCTTTCCAATTCAGATACCTTTTATTTCTTTTTCTTGTCTGATCACTGTGGCTAGGACTTCCAATATTATGTTGAGTAGAAATGGTAAAAGTGGGCATTCTTATCTTGTTCCTGATCTTAGAGGGAAAACTTTTAGTTTTTGCACATTGATTATGATGTTGGCTGTAGGTTTCCCATATGTGGCCTTTATTATGTTGAGGTATGATCCCTCTACTCCCACTGTGCTGAGTGTTTTTATCATAAATAGGTGCTGTACCTTATCAAATCCTTTTTCTGCATCTATTGATATGATCAAGTGATTTTTGTCTTTCCTTTTGTTTATGTGATGTATTACACATTGATTTGTGTACATTGTACCAACTTGCATCCCTAGATTGAATCCCACTTGATCATGGTGTATGATCTTATTAATGTAGTGCTGGATGCAGTTTGTTAATTTTTTTTTTGAGGATTTTAGCATCCATGTTCATCAGTGATATGGGCTTGTAGTTTTCTTTCTTTGTTGTGCCTTTATCTGGTTTTGGGATTAGGATGATGGTGGACTTATGAAAAGAGTTTAGGAGTCTTCTCTCTTCTTGGAATTTTTTGGAATAGTTTGACAAGGATATGGGTTAGCTTTACCTTTAATGTTTTGTAAAATTTTCCTGCGAAAACCTGTGACCCAGGGCTTTTGTGTACCACGAGTTTTTTGATTACTGCTTCAATTTCACTAGCTGTTATTGGTCTGTTCAGGCTTTCTACTCCTTCATTCAGTTTTGGAAGATTATATGTTCCTAGAAATTTTTCCATTTCACCCAGGTTTTCAAATTTCTTGGCATATTAATTTCATAGTAATTTCTTATAATCCTTTGCATTTCTGTAGTATCAGTTGTAATTCTTACTCTTTCATTTCTGATTTTATTTATTTGGGTCCTCTCTCTTTTTTTCTTAATGAGTTTCCTTAAAGACTTGATTTTGTTTGTCTTTTCAGAGAATCAGCTCCTGGATTTATTGATCCTTTGAATTGTTTATTTAGTCTCCATGTCATTTAATTCTGCTCTGATCTTGATTATTTCCTTCCTTCTACCTGCTTTGGGCTTTGTGTGTTGTTGTTCCTCCAGTTCTTGTAGATGTTGTGTTAGGTTGTTTGTAATGTTTCTGTCTTTTTTAAGTAGGTCTGTATTGCTGTGAACTTCCCTCTCAGTTCTGCCTTTGCTGTGTTCCATAGGTTTTAGACTGTTGTGTGTTCATGTTCACTTGTTTCCAGAAAGTTTTTGATTTCTTACTTGATCTCATTATTAACCAATAAATAATAGCATACCATTCATTCTCCATGAGTTTGAATGTTTTTGAGTTTTTTCCTTTAGGCTGTTTTCTAGTTTCAAGGCCTTGTGGTCCAAGAATATGCTTGGAATTATTTCAATTTTCTTGAACAGGTTGAGGTTTGTTTTGTGTCCTGTCATGTGGTCTATCTTTGAAAATGTTCCATGTCATTTGAAAAGAATGTGTGTTTTGCTTTTTGGGGATGAAAGGTTTTATATATAATCAGTTAAGTCCATTTGCTCTAATGCCTCATTCGGTTCCACAATATCCTTGTTGATATTTTGTTTGGAAGACCTATCCATTGTTGACTGTGGGGCATTAAAATCCCCTACTATAAGTGTGTTGCTGTCTTTATCTTTCTTTAAGCCCTTCAAGGTTTTCCTTATATATTTGGGTGCTCCTATGTTGGGTGCATATATGTTTACAATATTTATGTCTTCTTGATGGATTCTTCCATTGAGTATTATGAAATGTTCTTCTAAGTTTTTCTTATGTCCTTTGATTTGAAGTCTATTGTGTCTGATATAAGTATTGCTACCCTGACTTTTTTTTCCTGTCCATTTGCTTGGAATAGTTTTCTTCCAACCTTTCACTTTCAGTCTCCATAGGTCTCTTGTTCTGAGGTGGATCTCTTGTAGGCAACATATGTGCAGGTCATGTTTTCTTATCAGTTCAGCTATCCTATGTCTTGTGATTGGAGCATTTAATCCATTTACATTTGTTATTATTAGTAGGTACTTATTCATTTTTAACCTTTGTACCAGTGTTCCTCTCTCTCTTGCTCTTTTTCTTCATCTTCTTAAATCAGTCCCTTTAGCATACCTTGCAGTGCTGGTTTGGTGGAGGTGTATTCTTTTAGCCTTTTTTGGTCTGAGAAACTCATTTCACCTTCTATTTTAATTGAGAGCCTTTCTGGGTAGAGTAGCCTTGGTTGCAGGCCTTTGCTTTTCCTTACTTGGAGTATTTCTTGCCATTCCCTTCTGGCTTGTAGTGTTTCTGTTGAGAAGTCAGCTGCTAGTCTTATCAGAGCTCTTTTGTATATTACTTCCTGGCTCTCTCTTGCTGCCTTTATGATTCTCTCTTTATCTTTGAATTTTGCCATTTTAATTATTATGTGTCTTGGAGTTCATCTTTATGGGTTCCTCTTGATTGGGACCCTCTGTGCTTCTGGACCTGTGTGACATTTTCTCTCATCAAATTAGTTATGTTTTCCATCATTACTTTTTCAAACAGGTTTTCTATCCCTTGCTCCTCTTTCTCTTCTTCTCGTGTCCTTATTATATGGATATTATTACGTTTCATGTTATCTTGCAGTTCCCTTAATCCCTCTTCATTCTTTTTTAGTCTTTTTTCCTTTTCTTGCTCTTTCTGGCAGTTTTTTTTTTTAATCTCATCCTCCAGTTCACTGATTTGATCCTTGGTTTCATCTAGCTTGCTTTTGATTCTTCTACTGTGTCCCTCAATTCAGAAATTGTATTCTTCATTTCTTCTTGGCTTTTATTGATAGTTTCTATGTCCTTCTTCATGCTGATACAGTTTGCAGTAAGTTCCTCATAGTTTCCCTGTATTTTTGGTAATTCTCACTGAGTTCACTGAGCTTCCTTAAAACCATTGTTTTAAACTCAATATCTGAAAGTTTACTTGTCACTATTCCATTTAGCACTCTTTCTGAGGATTCACCCTTTCCTTTTGATTGGTGATTGTTTATTTGTCTTCTCATTTTGGGGGAGACTCTTCTTGTTTGCTTCTGCTTCTTAAAATGATCTGTTTTGACTCCTTGTCTTTGTGGTGTAAACGTCTGTGGTAGGAGACCTGTGAGATTCAATGGTGCAGTCTCCTTGATCTCCTGAACTTGATGCTCTTAGGATGCCCTTTATGCCATTTAAGTTGGTTCTCTGGATGTAATTGGGTTTTGATTATTGTTGGGTCATTTTTTGGGTGTCTTTCCCTCTAGCTGGTTAACTGAGGGTCACTTTGCCCACCATACCTTACATGCTGTTTTTCAGGTGCTGCCAGAAAAAAACCACAAAGCCCAGGAAACAAACCACACCTGCAAAAGTAACTGTCCCCCACAATCCCATTGTCAACAGCAAAGGAACCAGCATAAATAAGGTGTAAAGAGATTAAGACTATTATAAGAAAGGAGAGAAAATATGAGATGACCTACTGAATGAAAATGGATTTTGAGAGAGTAGAGGGAGGAGCACTAATAAGTGTTGGAAACTGGAGCAACATGAAAAAAAAAGTAAAATTTACATCATAAATAAAAAGGAGAACGAAGAAGGTGGAATGGACTAAGAGAAGGGAAGCATATAGTATTATGTTTCAACAGAAATTAAAATAAAATAATAAATAAAATAAAGCAAGAGAGAAAAAAGGAGGAAAAAAAGTATATAAATAATAAGAAATAGGAGCCAAATTGGAAAGAATGATCCACCACAGCACTATCAACAAGAAATGAGCTAAAATCAATACATCTTGGATGTGAATAAGAGGGAAAAAGAAAGAAAGAAAAAATTAAGAGATATCTAGAGGTTTGGAGGTGATTTTGAGATGACAGAGGTAGAGGGAATAAGAGCAAGGAATGAAAACCATGCTAAGACAGGGTACAATTAAAATTTGAGACCTAAAGAAAAAGAAAAAAAGGGGAAGTGGGGGGAAACAAAATGAAAGAGAAAGAAAGAAAGAAAAAAGTAGGCTAAGACAGGGCAAAGTTAAAATTTGAGACAGGAAAAGAGTAGGAGAGGGCTATGGTAAAATTTGAGATTTGAAATACAAAATTAGTGGAGCTCTAGAGATCAAATTGAAAAAATACAATAACAACTACCCTATCTACAACCAACATGCAAGGCAGAGAGAGAACACAGGTATTTTAAGAGTGGGGAAAAAGGATGTGAGGTGACCGTTGACAAGAAAATTGATTTTGAGAGGCTGGATGGGGAAGAAATAGTAAGAGTACAGAATAGAAACAAATTGTAGCAAGAGAGAAAACAAAATTAAAAATGAAAATAATGACAGGAAAGAAGAAGGTAAAATGGGGTAAGAGAAGGGAGGGGCAAAAATATGTGAATTGAAATAAACTATTATATAAAATCTAGTGACTAATTAAATATGCACAAACTTGATGAACAAGAAATGAATGTTAAAAGGCTATGCAGGAAAGAAAATATTGCAAATCATGGAGAAGACCACAGTGGATTTCATCTCGATAGCGTCTCATATTTACCACTGTGTTTTTTTTCTGGATTCACCTCTGGTCATGTCAGATGGTGACCCCATCTGACCTTAGGCAGACTGTTTGAGACTTCCAACGATCTACTATCTGTGGCTGACTCCTTCAGTTGTTAACGTAGTCACTCTGCACTCAGCAGTCAGGCTTAAGTATCACGGGACAGGGCAGAATCCCTCTTGGGGTTGGAGCTATTTTTCCTACCAGGCTACTGCCACTGGGAGGGGAGTGGTGTGCCTGAGCAAGATGGCTACTGCCACATAAGGGATGACTCAGCACCAGGGTCCCCATGGCTACTCTCCCAGTTTGCTCCCCAAAGCTTCTGTCCCTAGTCTTTCCTCAGGTGTCTCTAGCCAACTCTGCCCCACTTTTTGCCAGAACCCAACATAAGTGGCTGCAAAGGAAACTTAATGTGTTGGCCCTTTAAATGGCTCTTTGCATCTCCAGCCTTCCATCTCTGGCAGAGAGCAACCCTGCTGCTTTTCGCTGCTGGATGTTATCTGTGCACGTTATGGACTCTGGGTGCTCTAGGCTGGGGATCCCAGCTTAGGGTTTAGACCTCACACTCCTCTGGGATATCCAACCCACTGCTGAAGTATCACTCAGGCACTGCCCCCTTGGGCACCCAGCCAATACTCCCCCTGTGTCTCCACTGCACTCCCTATCAGCCAAATTGTGCTTACGCTGATTCTTCTATCTGTCAGTGGTTATAGAGCTTATTTCTTACTATTGTTCTGGGTGATTTCTCCACAATTTAGTAGTAATTCCAGATTGGCCCTGGGAGGAGGTTACATGACCTCCACTCAACCCTTCTTGGGACCACTCTGAAAATATTTATTTGTGAAGGTTATATGTACCCCTGTGTTCATTGTAACATTATTCACAGTGGCCAAAACATGGAAACAACTGCAGTGTCCTTTAATAGATGATTGAATAATGAAGATGTGGTACATATATACAATGAAATACTACTCAGCCATAAGAAAAGATGAAATACTGCCATTTGCGACAATATGTGTGGGTCTTGAGAATCTCATACTAAGCAAAATAAATCAGACAAAAGTAAAAAACTGTATGATTTCATTCATATGTAGGATACGAAACTGAAAAAAAGTAAATGGACAAAAAGGACAAACAAAAACTCACAGTATGGTGATTACCAGAAGGAAAGAGGAGTGAGAGAGAGGTAGTAAAAAGTAAAGGGGCTCAAATATTTGGTGACAGAAGGAGATTTGACTTTGTTGGTGTATATACAATGCAACGGACAGATGATATATTGTAGAATTGTACACTTGAATCCTACATAATTGTATTAACCTATATCGCCCAACAAATTAAGTAAAAACATACTAAAAGATAATAAAAATTTGAGTCTCTTTTTTCATGACTCAGTTTATCAATTTAAATTTTATTTAAAATAAAAATATTTTATAATTTTTAATAGAATTATTGTGTATTTCCTATTAAATATATTCTTCTGTCCATTACATTTTGGTTGTTCCTGCTAAAGTCATCTTTTAAAATAATGAAATTTCTTTGTTCTGGCATATAGAAATACAATTAATTTTTGAATATAGAATTTATGTGTTACAAAATTTCAAATCATTCTTATTTATTAATATTTGCCTATGCAATGTTTAGGCTAGCCATATTTATATTTATATCACATATAAATAATAGATTTCTTCTACTTTTATTTTTTCTTCTTGTCTTATTTCACTGCACCAGCGAGGACCTCCAGAACAAGACTAAAGCTACTTATATTGATCCTAATATTAAAGATAATGGTTTTAGGCTTTCACTACTGAATACATTATATGCAGTAAATTGTTCATAGACACCATTTGTCAGATTTGGGAAGTTTCTTTCTATTCCTATTACTTTCTAGTTTTCTAGAAATTTTTGTTACTGAATGCACATGAACACTGTGGATATCTGTATATATTAGTGTGCTTTTCTCCTTATTTCTTTAATGTGGTGAAATACAATAATAATAGTCTAATGTTAAATAACCCATATTTGTCTTGGATACTTCATACCAGACATGATACATTATTTTTATAAACTATGGATTTATTTAACAAATATTTTAAGATTTAAGATTTTCCCATCTTTGTTCATAAGTAAGATTGACCTATAATTTTTTCTTATACTGTCATCATATGGTTCTATTTTTTATTCTTCTTAAAAAATTTTTTTAAGATTTCATTTATTTATTTTTAGAGATGGGAAGGGAGGAAGACAGGGAGAGAAACATCAATGTGTGGTTGCCTCTCACATGCCCCCTGCTGGGGACCTGGCCTGCAACTCAGGCAAGCGCCCTGACTGGGAATCGAACTGGCACTGTTTTGGTTCATAGGCCTGTACTCAGTCCACTGAGCCGCATCAGCCAGGGCATATTTTTATTCTTAAAAAAAAGGTTATATTACCTAGTAAAATATATATACTATTAGACTGTCCATTAGTTGAGTGCTTGTTAGAATTCACATATAAAACTGCTTTGGTCTTTTTATTGTTGTTCTCATTGGTTTTTGTTTCCTGAATAAGAAATTTTTTTAGCAATTTGATTTTGTTGTTTTTTATTTCTTCTTGGTTCAATTTTGATAAATTATATGTTCTGGTAATTTTATGTTGATTTTCAAATGTACAGGCAAGTCCCATTTATGTATTTCATTTTTGTCTCTGTCATATATTTATGCATGCCTTCTTTTTATTTTTAATATTGCTTTTTTCCTTTTCTGCCTTTATTCAATCTTTCTGAATATTTTTCAAGTGATCTTTGAAAAGACCCAATTCTACATTTGCATTATATTTCTTTTTCCCTATTCTCTTTGTTCTTAGCCTGCTATTCACTTTTAAATTTTTAAGTTGTATTTTAAGTTTATAGATTTTTCAGATTTTCTTTTCTCCTAATATCAGTTTGAATTACCACTTCTTTTCATCCCACAAAATTCAATATTTAGTAGTTTTATTATTTTTCTATTCTAAGCATTTTCTAATATTTATTATGATTTTTATCTTTGACCTATGTATTGTTTTTAAAAGTATATTTTAATTTCTGAATATGTGGTAGTTTTTAATAAAAAGAAATGTATTGGGTTTTTTGGGGGGGTCCAATATGGTGGTGGAGTAGGAGGATCATTTTTGCACCTCCTCCCAGAACTAAACTGGAAATAAAACTGAAAAGGGAAACAGCCACTCAGAATTACCAACCAAAGGCTACCTGAAGAGGAGACTTTTAACCAAAGATGGGCAGAAATCAGCTCAAGACTGGTAGGAAGGGTGCAGTTGCAAAATGGGTCAGCCCACTCCCATGGGTGGCAGGCTGTGCGTTATGGAGGGATAGTGCAGCTATGGGATATTCCCCCCCGAGATGAGCGAAGCCTGAACACCAAACTGGGCTTCCAAGCACGGAGTCCAGGGCCGGGATCAGCCACTCGCACAGCAACCAGTGATGAAAGGCAGCGGGGTTTCTCTCTGCTACGGGGGAGAGGGAGCCTGCTGGAGGCAAAGCTATGGTTTTTTCTGGTTTGTTTTCATTTTTTTAAGAGACAAAAGCACAGGTTTTTCATTCGCAGCCACTCATCTTGGGCTCTGACAAAAGGGAGGGTGGTGCAGGCTGGAATCACGTGAGGAGATTCTGGAGTGGGGTGAATTGAGGAGAGATGTCAGGGAGCGGCAGTGGGGGTACCTGTGCTGGGTCATCCCTGGATATCACAGCAGCCATTTTTCTTAAGTAAGCCCCTCCCGGGGAATCAGCCAAGGGAAAAACAATTACCCCTGTGGTATACCACTGCTTGCCCCACCCTCTGGAATCCCCCTCACTCCACCATCTGGAATCCTGCTGGAGCAGCCCTGCATCTATTTCCTTTTCCCATCTTGCATCTTAACCCCTCCTGAAGAGACAGCAAATAGGCAGATTCAGGGGGTATCAAGGCTGGCTTTGGGGTATAGCCATTCCCTACACTTTCCTAGGAACCTGACTGGTACTTCCCCTCACAGAGATGCTGATAGAAAACCCTCCTGGTTTCTGGCAGACTGAAAATCTGGGCTCCAGAGGTCCTACCTGCTTGCCTTCTAGGGATCCACCTGCTGAGTTCAGGGAAATAATCCTAGAGAGACTCAGACATGCGCTTGGGGGTAGTGTAATATACCCACCATCTTCCCTGAATCTGAATGGCATCTTTCCCCAACAGGATTTCCAGTGGTCCAATCCTCCCAATTCTGCCAGGAACACTTTCAGAAATGGTTCAGTGACTATGAAAGCAGGCTGGTAGGCAGAGGCAGCCTAAGGTGGATCCTGCAATGCCTTGGGATATTTGCTGACCAATGTCTGAGCCCTGTGCTGGTAAAAATCAGCATTGTAGGGCAACTTGGCCCCTCCCCTACACAGCTTGTGGAGCTTAAGCTGGGCTGCCGAGTACAGCTTGAGGCTATACCATTGATTGGTTTAACAACTAAGGCAGATTTTTGGGAACTCTGAGACTTCCACTGACCCTTGCCCAGGCATGGTTCTGATAAAAGCAAACCTTGGTGTGCAGCATGCACACACCCAGACCAGGAGAGGAAGCCACATGCTGTGAATCTCTGATAGCTCCAAACAGGTTGACCAGGACCAGTCACAAGCAGCATCTTGCAAAAGCCTACCCCAGAGTCTTTGCAGATCTACTTAATTCATAGAAACAAATTCAAAAGAATGCAGCCAAAAGGGGAAGACAAAGATACTGATTCAAAATGAAAAAAACAAGATAGTTCTCTAGAAGAAGAACTAGATAAAATGGAGGCATGAAATTTAGAGTAACAATTATAAGAACTCAACAGCATGAAAAAAGGGTTAGAAACCATAAGAAAGGTCCAGTCAGAAATAAAGAATGCAGTATCTGAGATAAATAATACATTGGAGGGAAAAAACAGTAGGTTAGATGAAGCAGAGGATTGAATCAGTAATTTGGAAAACAAAGTAGATAAAACACCCAGGCAGAGCAGCAAACTTAAAAAATGAGGAGAGCTTAAGTAACATTTAGGACAAAATGAAGCATAACAGCATCTGAATCTTGGGAATATCAGAAGGTGAAGAGAGTGAGCAAGGGATCAAGAACCTATTTGAGGAGATAGCATGCAAAAACTTACCTAATCTGGTAAAGGAAAAAGACACACAAATCCAAGAAGTTCAGAGAGTCCCAAACAATTTGGACCAAAAGAGTCCTACACCAAGACACATCATAATTAAAAAGGCACAAATTAAAGACAAGGAGAGAATCCTAAAAGCTGCAAGGGAAAAGCAGGTAGTTACATACAAGGGAGCACCAATTAGACTGTCATCCGATTTCTCAACAGAAACATCTCAGACCAGAAGAGAGTGGTGTGTAATACTCAAGGTGATGAAAAGCCAGCACCTACAACCAAGGCTACTTTACCCACTAAGGGTATCATTTAAAATCAAAGGAGAAATAGGGAGCTTCCCAGAGAAGAAACCTCTAAAGAAGTTTGTTAACACCAAACCAGCACTGCAACAAATGTTAAAGGGCTTGCATTAAGAAGAACAAGAAGAAAAGGAGAAACAAATAAATAAAATAATAAATAAAAAAGAAGTAACAAATGATATCATAGATATACAAAGAATTTTAAGAAAATACTATAAACTATAATCCAAGAAATTGAACAACATAGGCAAGATGGATAAATTCTTAGAAACATGCAATCCTCTAAAACTGAATCAGGAAGAAATAGACATCCTGAATAGACCAATAACAACTAAAGAGATGGCAGTAGTAATTAAAAAAACTCCTAGAAAACAAAATTCCTGAACCAGATGGCTTCACAGGCTAGTTTTACCAGTCATTCAAAGAATTACTAACACCTATCCTCCTCAAACTATTCCAAAAAACTGTGGGGAGGGAAGACTTCCAACTGTTTTTATTAGGCCAGCATTATCCTAATTCCAAATCCAGATAAAGATTAAACAAAGAAAGAAAATTACAGGTCAATATTCCTGAAAACATAGATACTAAAATCATTGACAAAATATTAGCAAACCAAATATAGCAATACATCAAAATTATCATATACCATTATCAAGTGGGATTTATCCCATGGATGCAAGATTGGTACAATATCCACAAATCAATTCATTTGATATATTCCATAAACAAAATGAGGGATAGAAACCACATGATCATATCAATAGATACAGAAAATGTATTTAACAAAATTCAGCACTCATTTATGATTTTAAAAAACTCAACAAATTTGGAAAAAAGGAACATACCTCACCATAATAAATGCCATATATGACAAACACGATGCAAGTACCATACTCAATGGGAAAAAACTACAGCAATTCTCCTTAAGATCAGGAACAAGGCAGGGATGTCCACTATCATCCCTATTATTCAAAATAGTACTTGAAGTCCTTACCACCACAATAAGACAAGAAGAAAAAATAAAAGCCACCAAATTGGAAAGGTGGATGTAAAACTGTCGTTATTCACAGATGACATGATATTGTTCATAAAACTCTAAAGACTCCACCCCGAAAAAGCTACTAAACCTAAGAAATGAATTCAGCAAAGTAGGAGGGTAAAAATCAATACTGAGAAATTGATGGGATTTTTATACACCAATAATGAACTATCAGAAAAATAAACCAAAAAATTCCCGTTTACTATTGCTACAACAACAATAACAAATTCTGTACCTAGGAATAAATTTAACCACAGAGATAAAAGACCTCTACTCAGAAAACTATAGGACACTGAAGAAACAAACTGAGGAAGATACAAATAAGTGAAAGCATATACTGTGTTCATGGACTGGAAGAATTAACATCATTAAAATGTCCATAATACACAAAGCAATCTATAGATTCAATGTAATTCCTATTAAAATACCAATGGCATATGTTACAGATCTAGAACAGATTTCCCAAAAACTCATACGGATCCAAAAAAGACCTCAAATAGCATCATCAGTTTTGAGAAAGAACAAAATAGGAGGGATCACAATACCTGATATCAAGTTATACTATAAGACCACTCTAATCAAAACAGCCTGTTACTAACATAATAGACTTGTAGATCAATGGAACAGAACAGAGAGCCCAGAAGTAACCCTACAACCATATGGTCAATTAATATTTGACAAAGGAGGAAAGAGCTTACAATGGAATAAAGACAGCCTCTTTGATGAATGGATTTAGGAAAACTAGACTGGTAAATGCAAAAAAAAATAAAATAAAATAAAATAAAATAAACTAGACCACCAACTTACATTATACACCAGAATAAACTTAAAATGGATAAAATACTTAAATGTAAGCCATGGTATTATACAAATCCTAGAGAAAACACAAGCAATAATATTCGGATATCTCACATAGCAATATTATTGCCAATATATTTCCTAAGGCAAGGGGAAGAAAGTAAAAATAAACAAATAGGACTCAATCAAATTAAAAAGCTTCTGCACAGCTAAATAAACCATCATCAAAATGAAAGGGGAACCCACTGTATGGGAGAACATATTTGCCAATGATATTTCAGATAAAGGTTTAATTTTCACAATATATAAAGAACTTGTAAGACTCAATACCAGGAAGACAAATAACCAATTAAAAACTGACCAAAACACCTGAATAGGTACTTCTCCAAGGAGGACATTGATGGCCCATAGACATATGAAAGAAATGGTCAACATCACTAGCCATCAGAGAGGTGCAAATTAAAATCACAATGAGATATCACCTCACATCTGTCAGAATTGCTATCATTAATAAATCAACAAGTGTAGCACGAATGTGGAGAAAAGGGAATCCTAGTGCATGGTTGAGAGGAATGCAGACTGGTGCACCCACTGTGGAAAACAGTATGGAATTTCCTCAAAAGAATAACAATGAAACTGCCTTTAGATCCACTGATTCCATTTCTGGAATCCCAAAACACTAATTCAAAAGTATACATGCATCCTTATATTCATAGCTACATTATTAACAATAGTCAAGATTTGGAAATGGCCTAACTGCCCATCAGTAAATGGGTGGGTAAAAATACTGTGGTATATTTACACAATGGAATACTATGCAGCAGTAAAAAAGGAAGGAATTCTCACCTTTTTGCAACAGCATTTTGGACTCGGAGAGTATTATGTTAAGTGAAATTAGCCAGTCAATGAAACAAATACCACATGATGTCACTTATATGTGGAGTCTTTTAATCAAAATAAACTAAAGAGCAAAATAGAATCAGAAGCAAAGAAATATAGAACAGACTGACAGTTGTAAGAGGGGAGGAAGGAGCTGGGGACTATTTGAAAGAAGGTGAAAGGATTAGCCAAAGAACATATATGCATGACCCATAAACATGGACAATGTTGTGGGGGTTGCCTGACAGAGTGGGGATGCCTGAGTGGAGGGGGCAAAGTTGGAAAAATTGGACAACTCTAATAGTGTAAATAATAAAATATTTTTTAAAACACATTAAAATGTTTTTGTGGTTGAAACACAATATAATTACGCTGTATGGAAAATATGATGTGTATAGAAATCACTCTTTTACATTTGTTGACACTTGATTAAAACCCTAGTATCAATGGACAATTCTAGTAAGTATTACATGTATATTTGAAAATGAATGTGCATTTTCCAGTTACTGCATACAGAGTTCTATAGCTCTTCATTGAATCAAGCTTGTTAATTGGGTTATTTGAATCTTCATTATTATTATTATTTATTATTTTGTTCATTTTTTGTGTTTCACCTCGTACCACCAGGTTACACAATTCTAGGGGATTCATTTACACAGAGTAGTGTTTTCAAACTGGTTGTGCATCAGAATCACCCATGAAAAATTTTAAAACACAGATACCTATCACCTGTCCCCATTCTGGTTCAATCTCTCTGAAGTGAGTCCTAGAAAACTGCATTTTTTAAAAAGACAAACACACAATAAAAGCAGTTGATTAAGCAACACTAATGAAAAGCTAGGACAAAGGTTAAAAGGCAAAAGTAGGAAAATTATATGTGATTACAACAGTAAATTAAGGAACACAGAAAAACACACATATACAAAAGTAAAAAAAAAAAGTAATGACAAAATGTGGAGGAAGTAAGTAAAAACGTTAGGGATTTTAGACTGTGCTCAAACTTGTGGAGGACAGGACTGAACTAAGATGGCGTCAGTCCTATCAACGAAGGAGCCACGGTTAGAGCATGCGCAGTAAAGCAATGACTCAGAAGGATGACGCAACCCCTTGAGCCCATGCACTACAATGTGGTAGACAAAATGTCCTTATCTGAAGGATAATACCACCGTCATAGAGCATGCACAGTAGAACAACATAATCAACATGTGATTATCAAAGCGGCACAAAACAACATATGTTAATCAAAGGCTGATGCACCATCGTATCATACAAGAGTATGAAAGCAAAGGACTTCGAACAGATAGCTGAAATAGTTGAGAGGGACAGAGATGACCAATAGATGCTCTGATGCTCTGATATACCCTGGTCTAGTTGGCTCTGAAGCTGCCATAAACTCTGCTTTACAAGACGCTGACCAGCTACCTCCCAGACCTGGGCCTTTTCTGGACTCTTGGGACTCAGGTTTGTTATCCCCCAATTCTGTGATGTTATTGCTGATTGTTTCTGAGTGATTATTATTGTTGTTGGGTTATTATAGATTTGGATTGAATCTGCATTAATAGGAGCTGAGTGAATAGCATACTCACCTATGTTGATTCACTGTTATTCCTCAGTGATGGTGTTGCCTGTAGGGCTAGTGGCCATGTAGGCATCCTGGTGCCTCTGGTCCATGACAAAGGCTGAAGGCTGACTTATACAAAAGACTATATTGTGAAGCATAACATTTGCTCATGGAGGAATTTAAATGACCATCAACTTAAAAAAGCCTGCGATAAACATAACTTGGCTTATATGAAATACATGGTAACTGCAAACCAAAAATACATCAGAGATATACAAGAAATAAAGATAAATCAATCCAAACACAACACAACAGAAAGTCATCAACATACAAAAGAGAACAAGAGAATGAGAAATAAGAACTATAATACAACCAGAAAATGATTATTAAAATGACAATAACTATATACTTATCAGTAATTACTTTAAATATAAATGGATTGAATGCTCTAATTGAAAGACAAACAGCTAAAGTAGATGCAGTACATATTTATACTATACACCAAAATTAAACTCAAAATGGATAAAAGATTTAAGTATAAGTTATGACACCATAAAAGTCCTACCGGAAAACATAGGCAGGAAAATTTCAGATATCCCACACAGCAATATTTTCACTGATAGATCTGCTAGGGCAAGGGATAAAAAGGAAAGAATAAACAAATGGGACTACATCAAACTGAAAAGCTTCTACACAGCTAAAGAAGACATCAATAAAATGGAACAGGAACAAGCCATATTGGAAAACATATTTGCCAATGATCCTTTGGACAAGGGTTTGATCTCCAAAATATATGAAGAACTCACATGTCTCAACCCCAGGAAGTCAATCCAATTAAAAAATGGGCAAAGAACCTGAGCACTTTTCCAAGGAAGATATACAGAGAGCCTGGAGACACATGAAAAAATGTTCATTGCTAGCCATTACAGAGATGCAAATTAAAACCACAATCAGATACCACTCCACACTGGTCAGAATGGCCATCATTAATAAATCAACAAGCAAGAAGTACTGAATAGGTAGTGGAGAAAAGGGAACCCTAGTACGCTGTTGGTGGGAATGCAGACTGGTGCAACCACTATGGGAAACAGTATGGAATTTCCTCAAAAAAACTAAAAATGGAACTGCCTTTTGACCTAGCAATTCCACTACTGGGATTATACCCTAAAAATCCAGAAACACCAATTCAAAAGAACCTATGTACCACAATGTTCCTAGAAGCACAATTTACAACAGCCAAGAATTGGAAGCAACCTGAGTGCCCATCAGCAAATGAGTGGGTCAAAAAACTGTGGTACATTTATACAAAGAATATTATGTAGCAGAAAGAAAGAAGGAACTCCTACCCTTCATAGGAGTATGGATGGAACTGGAGAGTAAATGAAATAAACCAGGTGGTTAAAGACAAATAGTATATCATCTCGCCTATAAGTGGAACCTAATCGACAAAACAAACAAATGAGCAAAATAGAACCAGAGACTTGGAAATAAAGAACCGACTGTGACCAGAGGGGAGGGAGGAGGGGGATAACATGGGAAAGAACAGGAAGGGGCAAGCAAAGGCACACAAAGAGAGGACTCATGGACAACGTGGGGTTATTGACTGTGGGAGTGTAGGTATGGGGGAGAGCAATGGGGAAAGAAGCAGGACAACTGTAACTCAACAACAATAAATTTTTTAAAAAGAAGAATATTACTTGGCCATAAAAACTGAGATCTTATCACTTGTGACAACATGGATGGACATTACGCTAAGCAAAAAAAGTCAGAAGAGAAAGACAATTACCATATGATTTCACCTATATGTGGAATCTAAAAAAAATAAACAAACAAACAAACATAGAGAACAAACTGACAGCTCCCAAATGGAAAGGGGGTTCAGGGACTGAGTGAAAAGGGTAAAGGGATTAAGAAGTACAAACTGGTAGTTAACAAGCAGTCTTGCTAGGGAATATAGTCAATAATATTGTAATAACTATATACAATGTCGGGGGTGCAGGACTTACCAGGGAGATCACTTCATAAGTTATACAAATGTCTATCCACTATGTAGTACACCTGAAACATATAATGTTGAATGTCAACTGTAGTTAATACTTTTTTTAAATTATAAATAAATAATATAGTGCTGGTCAGGTGGCTTAGTTGGTTGGAGTGTCAACCTGTACACCAAAAGGTTGCGGGTTCCATCCCTGCTCAGGGCACATACCTGGGTTGCAAGTTCAATTCCCACTCAGGGCATATAAGGAAGAAAGCCAACAGGTGTTTCTCTTTCTCACTCCCTTCTTCTCTTTCTAAAATGAATAAACATATCCTAGGGTGAGAATTAAATATAACTATAATAATAAAATTAAATAAATAAAATAAAAGGCCCCATGTAATTATGATGAACAATAAAGATCAAGTAGGACTGTTTTTTGCTTATTGAATTTTACTACGTTATATTACTACTTATATCTTGAAAATACATTAAGAGTCAGCTCTTTCTTCAATTTATACAGTGGGCAAGAGAGCACTAAAAACTTCAAGGTAGGTTTGAATAACTGACTCATGACTCTATGAGATTTCCTAAAAAGACTAGAAAGGAAAATTCAGTCTAGAAGTGACCACAGTAGAAAAAACCTAGCCCTGGATCCTCAGGAAATTCTCCCTATTTATGAGGCCTTATTCATATTGTTAGATACTTACAGGGAAACAGAGAACACTAGTCTGCCAGGGGATAACAGAAAGGGCTCCTTTGACAAACCCCTTCCAGGAGGGCACTGATTATGTGATCTAGTGTGGTGCAAAGACCAGAAGTAGTGAAACCGCTTTAGGGCGTGCTAAAAATGCAAAACTCCAGGCCTCCCCCCAAACTTCTGGGTCAATATCTGCTTTTATCAGGATCTACAAGTAATTTAATTTATATTTGCCTTCAAGTTTGAGACACACTTTAGAAATGCAGACAGATTCTGCCTAACATGACCTGCAGTAATGCTAGTGCTGCTGGTACCAGGCACACTTGAAGAGCAAGGGTTTATTTCACAGGGAATATAAAGAAAGGGGAGAAACTCTTAAAATCCATTCAAGGATACCCACATCCTACTGCTGGAACCAAGGATGCTATGTGAGCTTAGGGTCTTTATAAAATTTGAAGAACACATCCACACCACCAAATTTAACCTGAAAGGACACAAATTTAGTATGAAAGGGCACAGAGGCATTTGTTAAGCAACAGAGACATTCCAATGTCCATGGAAAGAATGCTGGAAGCAACTAGAACTGCCTTTCCCTGTACAAAAGACAGTCTGTTCCTATCTTTATGACTCAAACTCATAGATTCTCTGCAAATTTTCATAGGTGGACTGTAACCTTCTTCCCTTTCCTACCTTTTATTTCTGCCATTCAGTTGTTTGCTATCTTAAGCAGCCACAACTGGGAAAGGAATCCGCAGAGAACGTGTTTTCCATTTGTTTTTTAAGATTTAGCAGCTCAACAGAGGCAGCAGTCACATAGGAAATATCCTGGCCTGGTTGGTTTCAGGTCTGTCCACCTGGGCTGCATTTTTAGTCAGGCCGGCATGGAAAGCGGGCAGAGCAAAACTCAGACGTTCCTCAGGGCAAGGTCAGCATGCAAGTGGTTTGGGGGTCACCATCACCATCAGCCTTTGCCAAAGCTCCCCAGTAGCTCTTGGTAGAAGTGAAGTGCATCTCTCAGATTCTTCAAGAAGGTCTCTGAATATAATATTCCTGGAGATTTTTTAATATTTAAAATTGTTTTTATAGCTCTAACATATGCAGAACAATTTAGACATGAACAATTATCACTTTCTTTCCTTGTGTTTCTTGAAAAGGATGCTTGTTCCTTACAGGTTACTGGGAAGAAGTTTTATGCCACCCTGATTCTCTTTCCTTTATCAGCTAAGTGAATCTTTTTTGCCTGAAGACCCAGAGGATTTATTTTTTAAATCTTTAAAGTCTAAAAGTTTCACCAAGGTTGAGTTTCAGAGCTGATTATTATTTAACAATTTTCCAAACATACAGTATAACATTTTAACAGTAGATACAGATATTTTATATTTACATATTTTGGGGTCATAGTTTAAGTATGAGTTTCATTCCATATTTTGTTTTTTTTTCTTCAGAGATCCAAAAATATAATGGATAATTTGGATCTTCTTTGCTTATCTTTTGAAGTTCTTCTAACCTGTTTCTTAATTGTATTTACTTCTTTATTATTTTATTATTTCTCTCCATTAGTTTGGGTACTTTTAATTTAATCTTTATTTCATAGATTGTCTTTTATCTTCAAATTATTTCCAGAATTATCATTTCATTATTTTCTTTTTAAATGTTTTTGATTCACTTTTCTTATTAGTTTTTAATTTTGAATCAAAGTTTTAAATATTGAATCAAGGTGTTCAATGCTGTCTGCAAATGTTTGTTTAATAGTATGTAATTGCTGTTGGAGAATACTGTGTTATTGTTTTCCTATTTTATTTTCATATTAAGGAAATGTTTTCAAGCTTAATAATAGTGATTCTTATTTTCTATTTCCATTTAGAGTTACTTTGCATGAAAATGCTGCTTTTCATTTTTTTCATTTTAAAATGTTTTCTGTATTTCTACATACAGAACTGGAGAGCATTATGCTAAGCGAAATAAGCCAGGCAGTGAAAGACAGATACCACATGATCTCACCTATAAGTGGAACCTAATCAACAAAATAAACAAGCAAGCAAAATATAACCAGCAACATTGAAATAAAAAACAAACTGAAAGTAACCAGAGGTGAGGAAGGAGGGTGATAACAGGAGAAAAGTCAGGGAAGGGTTACAAAGGAACATGCATTAAGGATCCATTGACAAAGCCAAAAGGAGAAAGGATTGAGGGTGGGAGATGGGGAGGTGTGGGGCTGGGGAAAGTGGTGGTGGGAAAATGTTGACAAAAATAAATGAAAAACAAAGTGGTTGGGGGAGGCTGGGAGTAGTGTGGGAAATTAAGATGCCAAAGAAATGGCGTGTGCAGTCCATGGACATGGACTAAGAGGTGTGGGGATGATGAAATGGAGTGCAGGGCAGAGGGGATATGGGGAGGGGGGAAATGGGACAACTATAATAGCATACTCAATAAAATAAGCCAAAAAATTATGTGACTTAGGTGTAGGCACCAGGGATCAAGTTTTACTTATGAATTAGCATTAGTTACTTGAACTAGTTGGGCTTCATCAAAGCACCTTAAGGCTTCAGGTTGAGAAAGACCAGCCTTGAAAGACTGAGGCCTTGCCCTACAAAGTGAGAGGCTGCTGCACCAGTTCAGTGAAACTTAAAGCAAAAGAAAATCTTTACAGTTTGCACAATATTTAATGTCACCATTCAAGTTTACTGGAAAGTGATAAATCGAGGGTTTGATGAAAAAAATATTTAAAAATAAAATGTTTTCTGTATTTCTAGATCAGCAATTGTCATCCTTCTATACAGGGAGGTTAAAACTTTTGGATAGTCTGCTTGTCTTTCTAGTTCAAGAGCATCCTCAGTATAGAAAATACAATATCTTTGGGAACAGAATCATAAATGCAGATGATCAGAGTGTCTTCCAATTAATCAGTCCTCTTTACCACCAAACTGCCCAAAGATGTCTGTTCCTTTCAAGTCACCTGCAGAAATGGAACCTACATGGGACTGTTGTCTACTTTTATATATTTTCAAATCTGTTTATTTCAATTCTCAAGTAACCAGTAGACCAACCTATGAGGACTCAGACCTGTTTCTATATTTTCTCATTTATGGTAAAACCCTCCTAGAAATAATTTAATCAGGGCTTATCACTACTGGGACCCACTACATTCCATTCCTTCTGTTCAGTCTTTCCCTTACTATCTACCCTGACCTGCACTCTAGAGCAAGCCCTACAGCCTGTGCTTATTTCCTCATTTACATTTTCATTTAATTCTCTCTTAATTGTGCTTCTAGATAATCTGTGAGTTTGTGTACCCTCAAAAATAATAATAATTCACAGTTCAAAGAATAAATCAAAACAAAATTTGTATTTTTTAACTGAATGATAATGCAAACATAACATATCAAAAGTTGTGAAATGCAACTATGGCAGCATTGAAGAAAAAGTTTGTATAACTAAGCACTGAGTGTTTAAGGCTCCACCCCATACAACGTATTGGTGAACTTTTCTACAACAGGCCATACTGTTAAGACAGGGAGTCAATGCAACTCTACCTAATACATAAAAACAAACACAAGGGGGCTGCCAAATTGAGGAAAGAAACATGGCCCAAATGAAAGAGAAAAAAAAATCCAGAAAAAGAACTAAGTGAAATGGAGATAAGCAACCTATCAGATGCAGTCCCAAATGCTGGTTATCATGATAAAATAACTAATTGGGGGCTTCAACAGTATAAAAAAGATCCAGGCAGCAATGAAGTTTACATTAAGTGAAATAAAGAAAAATCTGCAGGGAACCACCAGTGGAGGGGATGAAGCTGATAATCAAATAAATGATTTGGAATATGAGGAAGATAAAAGGCATTGAAACAGAACAGCAAGAAGAAAGAATTCAGAAAAACAAGGATAGACTAAAGAGCCTCTGGGACATCTCCAAATGTACCAACATCCAAAGCATAGGGTTGCCAGAAGGAGAAGAGGAAGAGCAAGATATCGAAAACTTATTTGAAAAAATAATGAAAAACAAAACTTCCTTAATTTGGTGAAGGAAACAGACATACAAGTCCAGGAACCACAGAGAGTCCCAAACAAGTTGGACCCAAAGAGGACCACACCAAGATATATCATATTTAAAATGCCAAAGTTAAAGATAAAGAGAGAATCTTAAAAGTGGCAAGAGAAAAGAAGAGAGTTACCTACAAAGGAGTTCCCATAAGACTGTCAGCTGATTCCTCAAAAGAAACTTTGCAGGCTAGAAGGGACTGCCAAGAAGTATTCATGGTGATGATGAAAAGCAAGGACCTAAAACCAAGATTACTCTACCTGGCAAAGCTATCATTTAGAATGGAAGAGCAGATAAAGTGCTTCTCAGTCCAGGTAAAGCTAAAAGAGTTCATCATCACCAAACTCTTAGTATATGAAAAGTTAAAGAGAATTATGTAAAAAAAAGAAGAAGATCAAAACTCTGAACATTAAAATGGCACTAAATGCACAACTATCAACAACTGAATCTAAAAAACAAACTAAGCAAACAAGCAGAACAGGAACAGAATCAAAGACATGTATATCATTTGGAGGATTATCAGCTAGGAGCGGGAAAGTGGAAAATGGGGGAAAATGTACAGGGATGGAGAACTCCAAATTAGTAGGTACAGAATAGACAGGGGGATGTTAAGAAGAGTGTAGGAAATGGAGTAGCCAAAGAACTTATATATATGACCCATGGACATGAATTAAGGGAAGATATTGCTGGTGGGAATGGAGGTACGAAGCTGAGGCGGGTAACGGGGGGAAACTGGGACAACTGTAATATCATAATCAATAAAATATATTTACTAAATAAAATAAAATTTTAAAATGTTCTCAATTCAGTGACCCCATCTTCTATCTTGACAAACTAGGAAAAGAACAATTGAAAGACAAAGTAAGCAAAAAAGTAAAAATTAGATTGAAATCAATGAAACAGATAACAGAAGTATAGAGAAAAATAATAGAAGCTACATCTAGAATATACAAAGAACTCAAACAATAAAAGGAAATAGTAAAAAAAAATTTTCAAAATTGACCAAATATTTAAGTGGATATTTCACCAAAAAACATGATAAATAAGTGTATACATATTAGTTATTAGTCATTAGCTCTACATCATTAGTCATTAGGGAATCACAAATTAAAACCACAATAAGATTCCACCATACACCTATTAGAAACTAAAAAATTAAAAAGCTGACCATATCAACTATTGTCAAGGATGGGGAGAGACTGGAATTATCACTCACTGCAGGTAGGAATACAAAATGGTGCAAATACTTTGTAAAACGGATGCAGTTTCATAAAAGGTTTAATGTACATCTACTTTATGATGCAGCCATTCCACTCCATTACCCAAGAGAAAATAAAGTATATGCTCAGAAAAGACTTGTTCATTAATGTTAATAATTGTTTTGTTTGTAGTAGCCAACAACGTGCAAACAAATGTCCATCAATAGGATAAAGAAATTGCTATATGTTCATTTGATAAAATAGTTCTCAACAATAAAAATGGAGTGGGAACTACATATACACACAATATGAATGAGTCTTAAAAGAATTATGGTGAGTGAAAAAAGCTAGACAAAAAAATAGTGCATTCTGTATAATTCCTTTTATATTAAATTTCAGAAAATGCAGACTCTTTTACAATAACAGGAATCAGATCAGTGGTTGTCTGGGGACAGGGAGTCTGAGAATTGGAACATGGAATTACAAATAGGCATAAGGTAAATGGGGAGGTGAGGTGGATGTGTTCTTTATTTTGACTGTGGAATGGTTTCTTGATAGTATCCTGGGTATACACATCTATGCAACTTAACAAATTGTACACTCTATATATTTGTAGTTTATTGTGAATCAAGTTACCTCAGTAAAGCCATTGAAGAGTTTGAAAATGTAATTCCACTCATTGGTGTTGTAAATATAAATAAAAGAGGGGACTTAAATAGAAACATAACTTTGTGCTGGGACAAGTGAATTTTTACCTACCATGATTTAGTACAAGCACCTAAAAAATAAAACATGACTAGAAAATACAGTGATAAATATCTGAAATTAGGATTGACTGAACCAAGTACTTTATTAACTCCTAGTCCTTAGTGTATTATTCCATCTCGGAAAATAGTTTCTGAATTTTAAAACATACACCTATATAATTTTTCTAACATTTTTTGGCAAAGGATAAACTTTAACGGAATCATGGTAGTTGCCCTAGACAGAAACAGGCACAGCTTGTTCTCGAATCCTGTGTTTCCACTGATACTTGCAAGTAAGGTTAGGCCAAGCCACAAGTACTAGGAAGATAATTTTTTATTTTACCACTTTTTCTTTTGAGCTTATATTACCATAGTAGACAAATATACACCAAGAAACATCCTCCTTTTGAGGGAAATATTGTGAATGTGACACTTATGTAGTTCCTGAGCAAAATTAAGCAAAGCTTACAATGCAAGGCCAGAACCTCATCAATGGAAAGAAAGGAATTGGTGCCAGCCACCCACGACCCTCTCTACCCTCCAGCTCATGGCGCCCCAGGGAAACCTTGCTGTGGCTGCCAGAAAACACCAACTAGTAGTAGCATGAAGTCAATGCATGTGGTTTACTTATTTATTGTTTAAACTTGCTCCACACTGACTTTATTTCTTTTTTATTGAATTTATTGGGGTGACATTGGTTAATAAAATTATATGGTTTCAGGGTTACAATTCTATAATATATGACCTGTTTATTGTATTGTCTGTTTACCACCCCAAATCAAGTCTCCTTCCAGCATGTGATTTATTTTCAAAGATGCAATGTCTTCTCTGAAATAATAATAATAACAATAATGCTTTGTGTCACAAAATTAATTTAGTCATGTACATCAGTATAAGACCAAATGAAAAGAGACATTTTAAAAAATTTCAAGCTTATAGAAGCTGCCAATTAACCTACTGGGTCATTGGATTCATTTCTTTTAAAAAATTTTTTTTAATGAGTTTTTATTTTTCAATTACAGTTGATGTACAATATTATATTAGTTTCAGGTGTACAAGCTAGTGATTAGACATTTATATAACTTACGAAGTGATCACTCTGATAAATCTAGTACTCATCTGACACCACACAAAATTATTACATTATTGACTAAATTCTCTATGCTGTACTTTACATCCCCATGACTATTTTGTATCTACTAATTTGTATATCTTAATCCCTTCACCCTTTTTACCCAGACCCTAAAACCATCCTCCTGTCTGACAACCAACAAAATATTCTCTGTATGTCAATGAGTCTGTTTCTGTTCTGTTTGTTCATTTATTTTTCTTTTTAGATTCTACATATAAGTAAAATCATATGGCATTTATATTTTTCTTTAGGACTTATTTCACTCAGCACAGTACACTCTAGGTTCATCCATATTGTTACAGATGGCAAGATTTTTTTTATTGAGTCATACTTCATTATATATAAGCACCATTCTTTAACCATTCATCTACTGATAGGCACTTTGGTTGGTTCAATAGTATGGCTATTGTAAATAATGCTGGAATAAGTACATGGATGTATTAATATATGTCTTTTCAATTTAGTGTTTTGGTTTTCTTGGACTAAATACCCAGAAGCAAATTGCTGGGTCATTTTTCTCTTATTAGATAGCCTTTGTTTTAAAGTTTCTTTTGATTGATATAAGTATTGCTATGCCAGCTCTTTTTAAAAAAAAATTTTATTGTTGTTCAAGTAGTTTTGTCCATTTTCCCCCCACCACTTCCCCTCCCACCACCCTAAACCCCACCCCCCTTAACTTTGTCCATGAGTGTCCTATATATGTTCCTTGACCACCCTTCTCCTGTTTACCTCCGTCTTCCCCTCCCTCTTCTCCTCTGTTCACTATCAGTTAGTTCTTCACTTCAGTGTCTCCAGTTACATTTTACTTGCTTCTTTGTTCTGTTGATTAGTCTCCACTTATAGGTTAAATCATATGGTATTGGTCTTTTAACACCTGATTTATTTCACTTAGCATAATGTTCTCCAGGTTGATCCATGCTTTCACAAAGGGTAGGAGCTCCTTCTTTCTTTCTGCTGTGTAGTATTCCATTGTGTAAATGGACCACAGGTTTTTGATCCACTCATTTACTGATCAGTACCTAGGTTGCTTCCAACACTTGGCTATTATAAATTGTGCTGCTGTGAACATTGGGGTACAGAGGTTCTTTTGAATTGGTGTTTCCAGGTTTTTATAGTATAATCCCAGCAGTGGAATTGCTGGATCAAATGGCAGTTCCATTTTTAGTTTTTTTGAGATAATTCCATACTATTTTCAACAGTAGCTGCAAAAAGTATTTTCCACCAGTCTGCATTCCCACCAAAAGTGTACTAGAGTTCCCTTTTCCCCACAACCTCATCAGCACTTGTTGTTTGTTGACGGGTCATGATGGCCATTCTGACCAGTGTGAGGTGGTATCTCATTGTGTTTTAATTTACATCTCTCTGATGGCTAGTGATGCTAATCATCTTTTCATGTCTCTGGGCCCTCTATATGTCCTCCTTGGAGGAGTGTCTGTTCAGGTCCTTTGCCCATTTTTTAATTGGATTGTTTGTCTTCCTGGAGCAGAGTTGTGTGAGTCCTTATATATTTTGGAGATCAAACCCTTGTCCAACGTATCATTGGCAAATATATTTTCCCATACCATTGAACCAGCAATTCTACTGCTCGGATTATACCCTAAAAATCCTGAAATACCAATTCAAAAGCCTATGCACCCCAAAGTTTATAGCAGCACATTTACAATAGCTGAGGGCTGGAAGCAACCTAACTGCCCAACAGTAAATGAGTGGATCAAAAACCTATGGTACATTTACACAATGGAATACTACACAGTGGGAAGAAAGAAGGAGCTCCTACCCTTTGCAACAGCATGGATTAATCTGGAGAGCATTATGCTAAGTGAAAGAAGCCAGGTGGTGAAATACAGATACCATATGATCTCACCTATAAGTGTAATCTAATCAACAGAATAAACAAGCAAGCAAAATATAACCAGAGACGTTGAAATAAAGAACAAACTGACAGTAACCAGAGGAGAGGGGTGAGGGGATAATGAGGAAAACGGGGAAGGGTAATGAAGGAACATGTATAAAAGACACACAGACAAAGCCAAAGGGGGGTAGGATCAAGGGTGGGAGGTGGGGATGCAAAGCCCGGGCATGGGGAGGGATGGGAGGAAAATGGACAAAATAATGTTTGAACAATAAAAATAAATAAATAAAGGGATTGTTGATAGATATGTATTTATTGTGATTTTATTGTTCATATTTTTATTTTTCTTTCAAAAAAGATCCTTTAACATTTTTTGTCACACTGGTTTAGTGGTGATCAACACCTTTAGCTTTTCTTTGTCTGGAAAGCTGTTTATCTATTCTTTAATTCTAAATGATAGCCTTGATGGGTAGTGTGGTTTTTGTTGTAGATCCTTTCTTTGTAATCACTTTGCAGGCCAAAATGTGTTGGCATACAATACTAAAAGTTTCTGTTGAAAAATATACTGACAGTCTTATGGGAGCTCCCTTATAGGTAATTAACTGTTTTCTCTTGCTGCTTATAATGTTCTTTGCCTTTAAAATTTGGCATTTTAATTATGTGTGTTGGTGTGAGCCCCTTTGGGTTCATCTTGTTTGGCATTCTCTGGACTTCCTGCACTTGCTTGTCTACTTCCTTCACTGGGTTAGGGAAGTTTTCTGTCATTAATTTTTCAAATAGTTTTTTAATTCCTTGTTCTCACTCTTCTCCTTTCTGGAACCCCATGATGAGAATGTTGGTATGCTTAAAGTTGTCCCAAAGGTTTCTTAAGTTAACCTCTTTGTTGTGGATTCTTTTTTATTTGTGCTGTTCAAGTTGGGTGTTTTCTGTTTCCTTATCCTCTGATTTATCTGCTCTACTGTTGATTCCCTATAATATATTCTTTATTTCTGTTAATGTATTCTTCAGTTCTGACTGGTTCTTCTGTATGTTTTCTATCTCCATTTTTATGTTTCCTATTTCTTGGTTGAAGTTCCCATTAAGTTTATCTACTCTTCCCCTACATTCACCAAGCATCCTTTTAAACAGTATTTTGAACCCTGCATCTGGTAGATTACTTGTCTCCATTTTGTTTGGTTCTTTCCCTAGAGTTTTGTTCTGTTCTTTCATTCAGGACATGTTTCTTTGTCTCCTTATTTTGGCTGCTTCCTTGTGTTTGTTTTTAGGTATTAAGTAGAGCTTCTAGTCTACTGGTTTTGGTAGAATGGTCTTATACAGTAGGTGTCCTATAGGGCCCAGTGGTACAGTCTCCCAGGTCACCTGAGCTGGATGCTCCAGGTGTGAGCCCCATGTAGGCTGTGTACACTATCCTGTTGTAGTTGAGTCTTGATTTCTATTAGCACATCAGTTGGAGGGATTTGTCCCCAGGTCCACCAGTTGTAAGGACTGACCACAAGCACAGCAGAGAATTTACTGTGCGGGAGCCGACTCCATGGAACAGAACCCTTTTCAATGCATCTCTGGTGTCTGATGAGTCCATTCACTGAGTGTTTCAGTCATGGAGGCATTTGGGTAGTGCTCCAAACTGGTCTTAAGCTGTTAAGTGGGTGCACTAATTCTGGTGCTTCCCAGGAGATGCAGACCAAGGTTAGCCATTGTCTGTGTTCTGCCTAGGTCCACTCCATATGAGCTACAAAGCAACCTACAGATGGCTGCTACTTTGCTGACTTGAAGGTGCCCCAGAGAGGATAAGCTGAGAACAAAGGCTGACTGCCACTACTGCCAGGACTGGGCCACTTAGCAAGAGGTACTGGGCATGGTAAGGCCAGACGCTGTTTGTTTGGGGCTTGTGAACATTTGAAAATGTAGAAAAGTCTGCAGCATGAGCCAAAGTAGGCCATTTGTATGAAAAAAAAAAAAACAACACTGGAAAAGATCTAGGTGAGCCCTAGGTGGGACAGGGGTCTCAGAGGATCACCAGGGCAGGGCTCACAGTATAAGCCAGGTTGATGGAGACTCAGATATGCCCCTCACCTGCTGGCTCTGTTGGGAGAGGGTTCATTAAAAGAAAAATGGTCTCCGCCAGTACTTCTCTCTGGAAGAAAATTGTCCCTCCTACTCTTGTCTTGATGCCAGACAATTCAGTTCCTCCCCAGATGTCTCTGGTGCCTTTCAAGTTGATGCCCCAGCACTGGACCTTAGAGTGAGCATGGGCCCTTTAAGAGGAATTCCTGAGTATACATGAGCCACCCAGTCTCACTCAGCTCCAATCCCCACTGATTTTCATGGCCAGAAGTTATGGGGACTTCTTTTCCTGGCACTGGAAGCTGGGGCTAGAGCAAGTGGCTGGTGTGAGGCTTGGACCCTTTGCTCCTCAGGGAAACCTTGGCAGCTGAAATATCCCTCCCAATTTTAACCTGTACCCATGAGTATGGGACCAGCCAGTTCCAAGTGTCTGTTCCTCCTACAAGTCTTGATGTGGCTTCTCCTTTATATTTGTAGTTGTAGGACTTTGTTCAGCTAGATTTTAGGTGTTTCTCGATTATGGTTGTTCTATAGTTTAATTGTAATTTTGATGTGGTTTTGGGAGGTTGCAGGTACCATGGTTATCTACTCTGCCACATTGATCAGAAGCCAAAACAGGCATTTTTTAAAACCCTATTCTATATAAGGAAAAAAGTTATGACCCATTTATTGGTAAGGCTCATGATTAACACAGATTTACTGAAAAAAGTTGTGCTCACAGAGAATCAGAGCATCCTTTTAGTAAATTTCCTGTAGCAAATAATACCACATATGTTTGATCTGCCTCTTTACTGTTAGATGAAACCACTGACTTGCAAAGGATAAATTAGTTCTTGGTATAATACATATGTGTAGTATTTATAATGGATAAATGCTTCACAAATATTTGTGCTATTTTAGAAGAAATGGTTGTTTGAATAAAGTGATTATTTTAAGGGACATAATATAAATAGAAAAAGTATCTCAAAATTAGTATTATGGAATTTAAAAATACAAGTCTTCTTTTCCTTTAAAAAATAAAGAAATAAAATAATAAAATCCCCTCTCTTTCATCAAGAAAAATATGAAATAAATAGTGAGTTTCCCTTTTAAGCAGAGAATCAGCTTCTATAGTAGGGAAATTATAAAGAGACTAAGGTACTTTGTTTGTTCAGGCCCCATGTTAAAATTGCTTTTCTTTGCTGATAAGAAAAGCTAAGAATTCAGAATATTTATGATCCAGGAAGCTAAACAAAGACATGCCTAGGAACTAATCAAGTTGAGACAAATATGTAAGACTAAAATGTGATTCTGTTCAATCATAAGTGACAAATTCTCTAAGTTGTGTTTTTCTGTCATTCAGTATAAAGAGATAAGTATTTTCTTGTCAATTTTACTAATTAAGACTCTTACATCTACAATACAATCTTTATTACCCAGTCTTGAGAGAATTGCTAAGAATCACAGAAACATTTTCATAGGAAAAGCAGAATGCTAGTTCAGGAGGACCTGTTCCTTTTTTATCTCCTGTTTCATTTATATTGCAAAGCCATCAACAATGTATTTTTCTGTCTTTCCTTGCACCAAAAAGGATATAAAAAAATAGTGAAGATTCTGGGTTAGAGGGTAGCTATCAGAATCAATCATCTTTCTTTTGCCAAAGAGTTAAAAAAATAATTAAAGGGACTCCTGACGCATCAAAACCTAAATATACTAGAAAGGTTTGTTTATGTTTGAACTCACCACTGGAGCACCTCCCAGGTGTGCTGATAATGCAAGAATTTGCATTTAAATATTGATCATTTTATTATATTCCTAAAAACATGGGGTTAATATTATTTCGTGGTTTTGATTCTTTCTTGAAGAGAACATGGATTTGATTATTTTGAGCCCTGAGTGCATGCCGTTTTAGTGTTCTACGTGAAGAAATGGGCAAGATACACAATCCTCTTTTCCAAGGAGAAGGATGCACACAGAAATCTTCAAAATGAAAGATGTGATCAAAGCAGTTTTTCATGTCATTGATAATGCCAGCAAAGATGATTGCTATGGCTTCAGGTGGTTTACTCAAATGGCATTATCTTCCAGTGATAGGGTCAGGTATCTCACACATGCTGACCTAGCATGTCAGAGCTATAATAGCTTAGGTTTAATGTAGAGAATAATATACCCAGATCTAGAAGACCAAAATGTGGTACAACCTGCTTGATTATGAAAAGCCTGACTCAACCCAAATACTTGAGTATCTCTTTTTTTCAGAGGGGAAAAACTGATGACATTTTGTTTATTACATCTACATTCTGTGGTAGAATATAACAAAATACATTCCAGAACTGAATAAAACAAACAAGTGGGTTAAGTATCCATTGACCACTCCCTTTCAAATTAAAACTCTAAATCTTCCAGTATTTGAAAGTAATATGTTTATTGAGAAAGCATAGAATTGTTGGATGTATTAATTCAACAAATTTATTGAGTGTCTACCATTTACCAGACCCTTTCAATGCACTTGTGATACAACACTGAACAAAGCTAATTTTAAAAATCCTATCTTCATGGGCCTTACATTCCAGTGTAGGGGAAGGGGAAGATGAAAGGAAGATAAACAACAAATATAGTCAAAAAGTGAAAAAGTAGTATGTTGAAAGGTTATAATTTCTATAGTTTAAAAAATGTCAAGCAAATTTACTAAGGACCAAGTATTCCTGCCAAAGGAGGGTAGTGGGGAGAATGGACGCAGATTGCAATTTAAAATTGGGTAATCTTAGGGGGCCAGAAGATGTGGCAAGGTAGATGGGAGCTGAGCCTACTTGCTCATGCACTCAACTGGGACATCTAGCTGACCTTCCGAAGAACAGAGTGAACAACCAACAGAATCCCAGGTGATATGCAGTTTGGAAGCCAAAGATTGCAGAGGACATTGGAAAGTGATAGTGGGGAAATGTTGAAAAAAAAAAAAAAGAGGGGGACGGGGGGAGGCTGGGAGTAGTGCGGGAAATTAAGAAGCCAAAGAACTGGTTGTGCAGCCCATGGACACAGACTAAGAAGTGTGGGGATGATGGGATGGGGTGCAGGGTAGAAAGGATAAAGGATGGAAACAATGGGAAAACTATAATAGCATACTCAATAAAATATACCAAAAAATAAATGGACTGTAAGGAGATTCTGTAGGCCAATGGGCAGGTCCCTAGGATCTGCACCAGAGACTGGCTGCCACAGGACCTTTGGAGGAGAGTCAGGTCAGTGATTGTAATTTAGTGGCTCCCTTGCCTCCCAGAGTGGGGAAGTCACAGACCTGTGCCAGGAGAGACCTCGATACTTAAAGTTGCTAGGGGGATAAACACACAGTAAGAGACACACAGCTGACAGTGTACCTCAGCTGGGACTGTGGTTGCCAGCTAGGACTGTGGTCACTGGCTGGGACAGTACCAGAGAAATTGGGGAGCCAGGTGACACCTGGAGATGGGAGGAGAGATGGGCTGTGACTGACTATGACCCAGATAGTCTCTGGACTGGTCAGAGAGTTGGGCCATGTGAAAAGCCGGGCACTTGTTAGGAATGGCCAGCCACAACCAAAGGGAATTCACTGAAAAAAAGGCATTCAGCTACTGTACAAAGACCTGCTGTGCTCAGGGCCAGGCCAGCAAAGGGTGGGGGGGGGATGATTTGCTCTCACTTAGGGTGCCTCATGGATTGATCAAAGGGGGGCAGCAGGGGCTTAGAGAGGTAGCAGTGCCCAGGGAGACATAATTTAATAGGGAACTAAACTGCCGTGAAGGGACTTTGAATGCATACAGCACCCAGACCAATAAAGAGGGACGAGGAGGGGTGTGATTTCCTCCCATTCAGTGCACCTCATGGACTAATCAAAGGGTTGAACAACGAGGTGGATTGTAGGTGACACCCTAGTGCAAATGCACAGAATGGACAGTGTGGGCTGCACAGGGCTCTGAGGGCATGGGCTGGAAACTGGGTACCTGTGAATATTGTCACCCAGATCAAGCCCCCATCCTTGGGGAACCACAGGAAAGGAAAAAGAAAACAGGGCCCAGCCCCCCTCTGCCTTTGACATCCAGGAAGACCATCAAAACCTGCTTGACAGGTTAGTCAGCAGGAGGCTTTTTTTTTGCAAGCTTAAGACAATAAGACCTGGAGGTGTAAGAATCAAAGGCAGATCCAGAAAGAAGTCAGAAAGCTAACACCAACAGCTGAGAGAAATTTCACTTTATTATCCTTCAGAACTTGCATTTTTTATTTTTATTATTATTTTTATTTCTCTTTCCATTTAGTTTTTGTTTTGTTTGGTTTGGTTTGGTTTCATTGGTTTTCTGTATTCTACCTTTCATATTGCATTTTAATTTTTCTTCTTTCATTTCACTTGTATTCCAATAGCACACTACTCTTGGTCTTTTTCTTCTTTTTATTCAGATTACATATCTCTTATCATACTATTCTTACTCCAGATCCCTCACAGCACCTTTCCTTGGTCTTAATCCATTTTGCCATCTTCCTGAGCTTTATTACCGTTGTGGTTAACTTTATCCTCTTGCACCCCATGCCAAGTTTCTATCCCTTACTTTCACTATATCTCATCATCTAACTTCTCATAAGTGTTCTACTTTCTAAAGGCAGCTCACATTCTTTTTCCCTTCTAATAAGAGTCTTATCTCTTCACCTTTTATAAAAAGTGGCTAGTTGGGTGAAATATCATGTTTATTGCTGTACTTCTCCAAAGGATCTCCTATTTGTTCTCTACTTGTTAGTACCTTCAATCCCATTGAATACACTCCACTGTCTTACTCCATTTCACCTTTGCCCTAATAAGCCCCTAATCACATACAAGACAAGATGGGAGTTGTGAATACCAGTAAACCTGCTGGAGGAGGAACCCAACAACAAAGGAGCCACCAACAGGTAAAGCCCAACTACAACAAAAGAGCCCACACAAATAGAAGAAAGGGCAACCCTAGAGCATCCATACAAGGAGATCAAAAAGACTGCATCACTGAGTCCCATAGAATTCCTACCACAGAGTCCACCCCACGAAGACAGCTGGAAAAGCAGTGCATTGGTAATCACAGAAAAAACCCAAAAGAGTCACCTAAAATGGAGAGACAAAGAAAGAACCCACAATCAAAAGAGATGGAAGACTCCCCAGAAAATGGCTAAATGAATTGGAGGCAAGGAAACTATCAGATATAGAATTCAAAAGAATGGTTATAAGGATGCTCAAGGAACTCACAGATAATTACAAGGAACTGAGTAGGAACTACAACACCATGAAAAAGGAAATAGAAACTATAAACAAGAACCTGGAAGAAATGAAGAACACAGCTTCTGAAATAAAAATAACATTAGAAGGAATTATAATCAGGTTAGATGAAGCAGAGGACCAAATTAGTGAGCTGGAACACAAGTTAGAAAAAAATTCCCAGGTAGAGCAGCTGCACCAAAAAAAAAAAAAAAAAAAAAACCACTAAAAAAAATATGAAGATAGCTTAAGGGAATGGCAAGACAACATGAAACTTAACAACATTCAAATCATAGGACTACCAGAAGGAGGAAAAAAGGAGCATGGGATAGATACCGTGTTTGAAAAAATAATGACAGCCTGGCTGGTGTAGCTCAGTGGATTGAGCACTGGCCTTTGAACCAAAGGGTCACTGGTTCTTTCTCCACAGAATAACTACAAGCCAGAAGGGAATGGCAATAAATATTCCAAGTAATTAGAGCAAGGGCCTGAAACAAAGACTACTCTACCCAGCAAGGTTCTCAATTAAAATGGAAGATGAAATTAGGAGTTTCCAAGACAAAAGAAGGCTGAAAGAATATACCCACCTAACCAGTATTGCAAGATATGCTGAAGGGGCTGCTTTAAGAAGACAAAAAAAGAGTGAGAGAGAGAGAAGAACACAGATACAAAGGGGAAAAAATAAATAAGTAACTATCAATAATAACCTTAAATGTAAATGGATTAAATGTTCTAATTAAAAGATGTAGTAGCTGAATGGATAAGAAAACATGACCCGCACATATGCTACCTTCAAGAGATCCTCCAAGGAAAATCAGGGAGGACTTCAAGGAAGATATAGACAGCAACATACATCTAGTAGGGGACGCTAACACCCCACTGTCAACAATGGACAGATCTTCCAAACAAAATATAAACAAGGATATTGCAGCATTGAACAATGCCCTAGATCAAATAGACTTAACTGACACACACACACACACACACACACACACACACACACACACATATGCACTTGGAAGATTTTCAAAGATAGACCACATCATAGGACACAAAACAAGCCTCAAGCAATTCAGGAAAATTGAAATCATACCAAACATTTTCGTGGTCCACTAGGGCCTGAAACTAGAAACCAACCTCAAGGAAAAAACTCAAAAACACTCAAATTCATGGAGATTGAATAGCATGCTGTTAAACAATGAATTGGTTAATAATGAGATCAAGGAAGAAATAAAAAAGTTTCTTGAAACAAATGGAAATAAATACACAATAGTCCAAAACTTATGAGACCCAGCAAAGGCAGTCCTGAGAGGAAAATTCATAGCAATACAGACCTACCTGAAAAAGATAGCAACATTTCAGTAAACAACCTAACACAAAATCTATAAGAACTGGAGGAACAACAATAAACAAGGCCCAGAGTGAGCAGAAGGAAGGAAATAACCAAGATCAGAGTAGAATTGAATGACATAGAGACTAAAAGAACAGTTCAAAGGTTCAATAAATCCAGGAGCAGGTTCTTTGAAAAGATAAATGAAATAGATAAGCCTTTAACAAGGCTTGTCCAGAAAAAAAGAGAAAGGACACAAATAAAGTCAGAAATGAAATAGGCAAGATTACAATAGATACAACAGAAATACAAAGGATTGTAAGAAATTACTACAAATAACCATATGCCAAGAAATTTAAAAACCTGGGTGAAATGGACAAATTCCTTGAAAATTATAATCTTCCAAAACTGAATGAAGAAGAAGCAGAAAGCCTGAACAGAACAATAACAGATAGTAAAGTTGAGACAGTTATAAAAAAACTCTTGGCACACAAAAGCCCTGGACAGGATGGTTTCACAAGAGGATTTTATAAAACATTTAAGGAAGAGCTAACCCCAGTCCTTCTCTGACTAGTCCAAAAAATCCAAGAAGAAGGAAGACTCCTAAACTCTTTTTATGAAGCCAGCATCATCCTAATCCCAAAACCAGATAGAGACACAACAAAGAAAGAAAACTGCAGACCAATATTGCTGATGAACATAGATGCTAAAATCCTCAACAAAATCTTGGCAAACAACATCCAGCAACACATTAAAAATATCATTCACCATGATCAAGTGGGATTCATCCCAGGGATGCAAGGATAGCATAATATTTGCAAATCGATAAATGTAATATATCATATAAACAAAAGGAAAGAAAAAATTACCCAATCATTTCAGTAGATACATAAAAAGCATTTGATAAGGTACAGCACCCATTTATGTAAAAAACACTCAACACAGTGGGAGTAGAAGGAGAAAACCTCAGCATAACAAAGGCCATATGAGAAACTTATAGCCAGCATCATACACAAAGGACAAAAACTAAAATCTTTCCCACTAAGGTCAGGAACAAGACAAGGGTGTCTACTTTTACCACTTCTATTAACATAGTATTGGAAGTCCTAGCCACACTGAACTGAAAGGAAAAAGAAATAAAAGGTATCCAAACTGGAAAGGAGGAAGTAAAACTGTTGTTATTTGCAAATGATACAACAGTGTACATAGAAAACCCTATAGGCTCCACCAAAAAACTACTGGACCTAATAAGTGAATTTGGCAAAACAGTGGGACACAAAGTCAATATTCAGAAATCGAAGACAGTTTTGTACCAACTATTTGTACCAACAATGAAATATCAGAAATAGAAATCAGGAAAAAATCCCATTTGCTATAGCAACAAGAAAAATAAAGTACCTAGGAATAAAACTAACCAAGGAGGTAAAAGAAAACTATACAACGATGAAGAAAGAAATTAAGGAAGACACAAACAAATGGAAGCAAATACCGTGTTCATGGTTTGGAAGAATTTATATCATCAAAATGTCCATAATGCCCAAAACAATTTATAGGTTCAACACAAGCCATATTAAATTTCGAATGACATATTTCACAGATATAGAACAAACATTTCAAAAATGTATTTAGAACCATAAAAAACCCTGAATAGTCACAGCAATTTTGAGGAAGAAGAACAAAGTAGGGAGGATCATAATACCTGATATCAAACTATATTACAAGGCCACAGTAATCAAAAGAGTCTAGTACTGGCATAAGAACAGACATATAGATCAATGGACAGAATAGAGAGCCCCGAAATAAACCCGTGTCTTTATGGTCAATTAATATTCAACAAAGGGGACAGAAGCATAAGGTGGAGTAAAAATAGCCTCTTCAACAAATGGTGTTAGGAGAATTGGACAACTACATGCAAAAAAAAAAGAAAAGAAACTCGACCAACAACTTACATTATACACAAAAATAAACTCAAGATGGATAAGGCTTAAATTTAAGTTGCAACACCATAAAAGTCCTAGAGGAAAACATAGGCAGGAAAGTCTCAGGTACTTCACACAGCAATATTTTCATTGATATATCCCCTACAGTAAGGGACATAAAGGAAAGAAAAAACAAACGGGACCTCATCAAAATGAAAATCTTCTGCATGGCTAAAGAAAATATCAGCAAAATGAAATGGGAATGAGCCATATGGGAAAACATATTTGCAAATGATACCTCAGACAAGGGTTTTGAAGTCTATACTAAGATCTCACACAACTCCACTCCTGGAAGACAAACGACCCAATCAAAAAAAATGGGCAAAGGACCTGAACAGGCACTTCTCCAAGGAGAACATACACAGGGCCCAGAGACATGTGAAAAGATGCTCAGCATCACTAGCCATCAGAGACATGTAAGTTAAAACCACAATGAGATACCACTTCACACCAGTCAAAATGTCCATTATAACCAAATCAACGAACAAGCGCTGGCAAGATCATGGAGAAAAGGGAACCCTAGTACACTTTTCGTGGGAATACAGATGGTGCAGCCACTGTGGAAAACAATTTGGAATTTCCTCAAAAGGCTAAAAATGGAACTGCCTTTTGACCTAGCAATTTCACTGCTGGGCTTATACCCTAAAAATCCTGAAACACCAGTTCAAAAGAACTTATGTACCCCAATGCTTGTAGCAGCACATTTACAATAGCCAAGTTTTGGAAGCAGTCTAACTGTCCAACAGTAAATGAGGGGATCAAAAAACTGGTACATTTATACAATGAAATACCACACAGTGGAAGAAAGAAGGAGCTCCTACCCTTCACAACAGCATGAATTGATCTGGAGAGCATTATGCTAAGTGAAATAAGCCAGGTGGTGAAAGACACCATATGAACTCACCTATAAGTGGAGCCTAGTCAACAAAACAAACAAATGGGCAAAATAGAACCAGAGACATTGAAATAAAGAACAAATTGACAGTAACAAGAGGGGCAGAGAGAGGGGATAATGGGGGAAAATAGGGAAAAGGTCATCAAGGAACATGTATAAAGAACACATGGACAAAGATGAAGGGGGTAGGATTGAGGGTATGAGGTGGGGATAGATGGGGCAGGGGGAATTGTGTTTGGGGAAAATGATTGCAACTGTACTTGAACAATAAAAAATATTTTTTAAAGGAAAAAATAAAATTGGGTAATCTGAGCAGGCCATATTGAGAAGGCAACAATTGAATAAAGACTAGAAGAAGGTGAAGAAGGTACATATGCAGATAACTGGAGGAGATCTGAAGAAGCAGACAACATGAAGACTAGTAGGAGGCTGTCTGGATGCTAGAGGTGCCCAAAAGCTAGAGTGGAGCCACTGGACATAGGGTCTCAGGGAATGAGGTCTGAGAAGTCACAGAGGCTGGACCCTGTAGACCCTCCCTCTTAAGAACATTGCTTTTCACTGTAAATAAAATAAAATCCTTGCAGAGTTTTTAAAGAGTGTCATGATCTGGCTTAGATATCACATGAACCATTTTGACTACTACATTGAAAATTTATCATGCATGGGGGACAGGAAAAAAAACAGTTAGAAAATCATTGGTATCATTCAAGATGTTGATGTGATATTGATGGCTCACCCCAAAGTGGTAGCAGAGGAGGCGGTGAACCCTGGATATGTTCTGAAGGCAGAGCCAACAGCAGTTCCTGATGAATGGATGTCATGTGTCAGAGAAAGAAATCAAGATGGTTCAAGTTTTCTTTCCCTGAGCAACTCAAAAACCAGATTTGCCATCATCTGAGCTGTGGTAGATCGTGAAGGAAAAGGTGGAAAAAGGAGTTCCAAGCTGGACCAATTGACTTTGAGAGGCCCAAATGGAGATTTTGAGTAAACTGTTGAATAAGTGAAGCTTCAGTTTAGAACAGAGACCTCAACTAGAAATGGACATGATAGGTGTTAAGATCTAGATGCCACTTAATGCCAAGAGACTTCATAAAGGGGTGAATGTCGATAGAGAGATGATTATGCACTGAGCCCAGAGGCATTCCAGCAATGAGAGGTCAGGAAAGGAGGAGGAACCAATCATGAGACTGGGAAGAATAACCATTGAGGTAGGAAAAAAACCCAAAACTTTTATGCCTCAGAAGTCAAGTAAATTAAGTCTATAAGAGAGAATGGGGTTATGGGATTAATGTGCAAAATGAAACCATGTTCAACCCTTGTTTTTCTGGACAGGACTCTGACAATATGCTTAACAGGCACTGGCCCTTGTTTCAGGAATCAGGACCCTGATTCACTAGCCTTAACCAGTAGCAAGGGCCATGTCTACATGGACAAATCATGTAGCTCTTGGTACTCCATCCATACAACTTCAGATATCAGCCTGGCTTGGAGTCACATTCCTTGGATACTAAATATAAGGTATTGGAACACCTTTCATGTAGTGTATTACAATGCTGACCACCTGTTTAGAGAGGAAACTTCCAGAGCTGGTTTATTTCCATTAATTCCAGCCCTGATTCCCTCTTTTTCCTATTGACCATGTCACTAAGTTCAACATGTCCCACATCAAATCCACTCAAGTTATGACTCCTCATAAGCAGGTATTGTCTTATCTCTTCTCATTCTCACTTCTCCTGGAGCAGCAGACTCTCACTTAGTGTTTTATCAAATTGAACTGAACAGGTACTTGGATTATCTTATTTCCCTCTACTGCTATGGCAGAGGGTAAAAATGTTGTACAGGAAAAATCTACATTCCTTATATGACCTTGAATGAAGAGAGTACTTTTGGCACTTCCATTCTTGCCTGTGACCAATGAGGTTTCCAATATAGAGGCAAACAGTTCATTCAGGAGCAGCAGAAATGCCCCTGAATCAGGCCAGCATCCCTGCATCTGGTGAGTTCACTCAGTGCCACTGGCTCCTTGACAACAGGGAATGTGTGTTTCACCTGGAAGCCTGATGGGAGACAACCACATATTCAAGAATGATGGCTTCACACATCTTGTACTTCTGCTGAGTCACCACACAGGAGCTACCATAGGGCCATGCTCCTTAGGGCCTGTTACCTTGATTTACTCTTAATCCAAAATTTACTTTCATTTTCATGGAGATAGCACAGGGACACCATGGAGTGCAGTTGATTGCAAAACTATCAGTCTCAATAATTTAAGAGAGGCATTTCAGGTCTCTGATTTAAATACATTGCTATAAATGTTATTTGCATGAAGCAAAAGGAACCGCTTTCATTTCATCCCTAGTAAGACACAAGGAATAAAAACAGGGTCATGAAATTGTTGGTTAGAGGATGGCTGAATTCTGATTTAGTAAAACATATATAATCCCTGAATTCTAGCAAAGGCAAAAAGAATACAGGACCATAGTAAAGAAAAATATTACTTGAGTTACTCCTAACTAATATGATCATATGAAAATGAAATGGGGAATAAAAGTACTGTGCTGTGGATGAACTATGATGAGAATTGAGTTAAATAAAATAAGTGCCTTAAATTATGCAGTTCTCTAAATAACATTGGAAACCAGGGAATCAAATGTGTTCAAGTTTATCTGCACCAAATCTGAAAACTATTGGCAAGATTACTAACTGTAATTTCACAATGACATGATGGGGCACCAAAAGCAATTCCGAAGACAGCTTGTCTCTTTGCAGAGATAATAGACTCAGACATAATCCAAGTCCCTTCAAAGGGTCAATTCAGGGGTCACAACCAAGATCATTTTTGTAATTATTGTAATTTTACCTTCTGCTGACAGAGAGCATCGAGTCAGAGGAGACACTGCTCGGAGAATAATTTTCTATACATAATTATTGTCATTAGTAAACTTATAGGGAAGATGACCACGCTTTTGTTTATTTCAAGATTCTAATTTTGTAATACTATATAAAGTAGCAAATAAAAAAATTTAAGAGGATCTAAGCTACTATAATGTTGCTACAACATCTCAATCCTATAACTATCAAACAAAACCCACTCAGAGCATCATGTTACTTCTTTTAATGCAAGAACATTTAGAGAAGTGTATTGGTGAAAGTACTGCCTGAGCAACATTTGTTGTTTGAAAGAGAGGTTAAGTTTAGACTGTTGCCCATGCTGTGCAGAAACCAGACAAATGATCTAGTCTTCAAATATCCTCATGGTTATGCTGGGAAGCTATAGCACACATCATGCTTCTGTGGGAATGGGGTCTCCCTGCCCACCCAGGGAGGAGATACTGTTCTGCTTCTAAAGGTCACATGGCAGGCTTTGCACTTACAGTATCAAAAAAGAAATATCCAAGATCTTACTGCCTATGTTTACTTCTAGGATTTTTATGATTTTGAATCTGACTTTTAAGGTTTTAATCCATTTTGAATGTATTCTTGTGTGTGGTGTAAGAAGGTGATCTAGTTACATTTTGATACATGTATCTGTCCAATTTTCCCAACATCATTTATTGAGAAGATTGTCTTTACCCTTTTGTATGTTTTTGCTTCTTCTGTCAAATATTAACTATAAAGGTGTTAGTTTATTTCTGGGCTCTCTATTCTGTTCCATTGATCTACATATCTGTTTTTAAGCCAGTACCATGCTGTTTGATTACTATGTACTTATAGTATAGTTTGATATTAGGTAGCGTGATTCCTCCAAATGTGTTCTTCTTTCTCAAGAAAGTTGTTGCTATTTGGGGTCTTTTATAGTTCCATACAGGAAGTATTTGTTCAAGTACTCTGAAATACATCATTAGTATCTTGGTAGAAATTGCATTGAATGTATCAATTGTTTTGGGTTTTACGGGCATTTTAATGATGTTAATTCTTCCTGCCCATGAACATGGTGTGTACTTCCACTTATTTGTATCTACTTTAATTTCCCTCTTCAGTGTCTTATAATTTTCTGAGTAAAGGTCTTTTAAATTCTTGGTTAAATTTACTCTTAAGTAGTTTATTCTTTTTGAAGCAATTGTGAGTGAAATTGTTTACTTTGTTTCCTTTTCTGATAGTTTATTATTGGCATGTAAAAGTGTAACTGATCTCTGGATATTAATTTTGTATCCTGCTACTATACTAAATTCATTTATCAGTTCTAGTAGATTCTTGGTGGAATCTTTAGGGTTCTCTATATACAGTATCATGTCTTTTGCAAGTGATGATAGTTCTCCTTCTTCCTTTCTAATTTGGATGTCTTTCATTTCTTCTTCTTGTCTGATTGCTGTGGCTAAGACTTCCAGTACTATGTTGAATAAGAGAGATGAAAGCAGACATCTCCACCTTCTTCCAAATCTTAAGGGAAACACTTGTACTATTTTGCCCATTGATTATGATGCTGGCAGTGGATTTGTCACATATGGCCTTTATTACATTGAAGCATGTTGCCTTTATTACCACTTGGCTGAGAGTTGTTATCATAAATGGGTGCTAGATTTTATCAAATGCACTTTCTGCATGTATTAATATGAACATGTGTTTTTTTTACCCTTCATTTTGTTTACATGGTATATTACATTTATTGCTTGGTGAATATTGTACCAACTTTGCATCCCCGGAATCAATCCCACTTTATCATGGTGTATGATATTTTTGATATATTGCACTATTCAGTTTCCTAATATTTTATTTATAATTTTAGCATCTATGTTCACCAGAGACATTGGCCATAGCAATATATTTTCTGACATATCTCTTCAGGCAACAGAAACAAAAGAAAAGTAAACAAATGAGACTACATCAAATTAAAAAGTTTTTGCATAGCACAGGAAACCATCAACAAAATGAAAAGATAACCCACTGAATGAAGAACATATTCACCAATACATCTGATAAGGGGTTACTATCCGAAATTTATAAATAACTTTTAAAACTCAACACCAGAAAACCAAACAACTTAGTTAATAAATGGGCAAAGGACCTGAAAAAACACTTCTCCAAAGAGAACATAGATGAGCGATAGACATATAAAAAGATGCTCAATGTCGCTAATCATCAGAGAAATGCAAATTAATACCACAATGAGATATCACCTCACACCTGTCAGAATGACTATCACCAATAAATCAACAAACAACAAGTTCTGGCAAAGATGTGGAGAAAAGGAAACCCTAGTGCACTGTTGGTAGGAATGCAGATTGGTGCAGCCACTGCGAAAAGCAGTATAGAGTTACCTCAAAAAATTAAAAATAGAACTGCTTTATGATTCAGCAATATCATTTATGGAAATTTATCCAAAGAAGCCCAAAACACTAATTTGAAAGAATATATGAACCCCTATGTTCATTGTAGCATTATTTACAATAGCCAAGATTTGGAAGCAGCCCAAGGGCCCAGCAGTAGATGAGTGGATAAAACAGCTGTGGTACATTGACATGATGGAATACTACTCAGCCATAAAAAAGAAGAAAATTTTACCCTTTGCAACAGTATGGATGGACCTGCAGAACATTATGCTAAGTGAAATAAGCCAGTCAGAGAAAGACAAGTGCCATATAATTTCACTCATATGTGGAATCTAATTAACAAAATAAACTAACAAGCAAAAAAGAGACAGGTTCATAGAGAGAGAGCAGGCTGACCAATCTGGGGCAGGGTAGAAGAATGAAGCAAAAAGAAAAGGAACTCATAGGCTTGGACAACAGTGTGCTAATTATGGGGGGAGGGCAGTTGGTAGAGGTGGAAGGGGGTATAAGGGGATAAAGGGTAATGAAAAAATACAATAAAAATGAACTATTAACAAAATTCTGTGTTTAATTAGAGCAACTCTCATAATATAGGTGGTAAAAGTGATAGCCATATTAGGTAAGTGACTTTTCCCAAATTACACAGTTACTAGGATAACCCATGCTAAGTCTTACATTCTAGCCATTGTACCATACTTCCTACTTAAATACATTCGATGTGGGTAATCATTTTACCAACCACCTCTCTGCAGTGTTTGATATGAGAGGAGAGTGCTATGGGGACAGATATCTGACTTGGGCTTGCTGTTTCCTGTTTTTATTGTACTAATTACCATACCAACAAAGGGTTTCTTTAAATGATCTTTATCTAGAACCATATAATATATGTACTTTGGGGATATGTATAATCACTGCCCCCCCAATTCAATCAGTGAGACCAAGTAATATCTGTTCTTCCCATATCAATATTGTTAGCCTCTTTGCCACAAACAGAGATGTGATAATAACCAGAAGCAATCAGCTTCAGAACATAAAAAGCAATTTCCAAATATTGCTACAAACCAAATGCAGTGAAGTTTGCTACATTCTTGTGAAAGAAACTTAACTAGAGAATTAACAACATGGTTTTCTGTTGACCTACTTATGATTTGACATTTAAAAGGAGAGTAGGAAGAGTAGGATGCCCTGAACTCAGGAGTCAAGGAAGCACATGTCTTTAATGCTCAAAGTGAGAAATTGGATTTTTCAGTTGTCATTGGGCTGTCTAATGGGTTAGATGAAGGCAGGTTTAATTAAATAGGTGTTTTTAGCTTTTTGTATGCCCGACATGGCTCATGACTACCAGGCCCTCAGTTCCCAGTCCAATTTGGGGGGGAAAAAAAAGTACTTCTACCTTATCATTAATCATACCTATGATAAAAGTATATGTTTATCTGTTAATTTCAATTCAAAAATAATATGTCTGGGTAAAAACATGCAAATACATACACACATTCATTGAAAACAAATAGTAATGGCCAGTCTTGGAACCAGCTCTTCTTCCAACTGTAGACTCTGTGCTGACTATTGATTTGTGTTCTCAGAGAGAGAGTCAGATCCCAGCAGTTGACCTTAGATGATGGCAAGTCAGTCTGAGCAAAAACTATGATTCTTTATTCCTCAGCATCTGACATTTGGAGAGATGTCTAATAAAGGTTTCTTTTCTTATCTACACCATTAAAAGGGAAGTACTTATCAATCAGTCAGTGTGGGTTCACAACACCAAAAGCTCTGAGTTCCCAGTTTGAAAGGAGTGAATATGAAGGGGAGGCTCATATATGAGACCCCACCCCCACTGTGAGGTAAATAAGGGCTGTAGGACTGAGGTTCCCTTGAACAGCCTAGAATGATCTACCATAAGGGACTCTTCTAATTGTGTTTCTGCTCAACATTGGAAGGCCTCACTTTTTTCTTTTAATGTAGAAGGAGAGAAAGAAATGTGCCCTGTCGAAACCACACAAGGGAATTCTTTTAAAATAAACAGCTAACCTTAACTGCAGGCTTTTCCTTCCATGGACATATTTTAAATGTATATAATGGTAGATGGCTGCTGGAAAAATGACAAGTGTCTGTTTTCATTAGATTCCCCAAGTGCATGGGTCTAATTGACAGTTTTTCCAAGGCACAGAGGAACTTCCAGATTCAGGGTTTCCATAGCAACCTGTCCCACTGCTAGAGCTGCATTGCTCAAAGTCATCCTTCACAGGAACCCACATTTTAGACACTCTGTTAAGTTATCCAGCAATTTCAACATCCCAAAGGTTAACAAATCAATTTTCCAAGCAGGTAAAATTTGCTGCTTTGAGGGCTAAGCTTCCACTTCAGATCTCCAAGAATTCTTTGTTCAATTTATATGCTTTTTTTTCTTCCACTCTGGCTCTGTAGTGTACTTATGGTACATTTTAAGTCTATAAGTCTTAAATTGTGCTGGTTATCTCTCTTTTGTCTCCCTCCAAATGAGTAACATTGTACTCTTCTCCTCTTTCAGGAGGTGATGCTTGCCATGCTTGGTCATTGAAGATGAGCCTGGCCATATCAACAAACTCTAGGCTTATAGTGCCCCGGGTATTGTGGGAGGAGGGGAGAGGAGGGTGCCACAGAGGCACTTGCCCCAGGTAGGGGATGATGGGGACTGTGGTCCAGCCCACTCTCCACTCACCATGCCAGTCTCAGGGCCTACATCACCCCAGAACAGTGCCCTTCTGTAATTCAAACAAAAACTAGGTATGCAGACCTGACAATATGTAGCACACTTAGCATACATTATTTTATTTAATCCTGGAAGCCTGATGGCAGAGTTCTTATTAATCTTAAATTACATTAAGCAAAACCAAGGTTAAGTACCATGCTCAGGGCACACAGACTATAAATGGTAAAGCCAGGATTTTGAAGTAAGTTCTCAGACTCCTGTGCCCCTGTTCTCCTCCCTGCACTCGACAGTGGTGGGAAATACACAGACTGTGAATGCCTCAACCTTCTCAAAGAGCAAGGCCTGCTAAACACAGAAAATGTAGATTCTACTCTTCAAACCACCCAGTTAGAGGAACTTCTCACAAACTGCTTCTTATGCAGGGCCCATTGGCATTTAAAAATCAAATGTCCCTTAAATGTGCATGGCGCCGCCTTCTGGCCCAGGTCACACAGGACCTTCATATTTCACCAACAGGAAATGACAGCCACTCTGACAGTTATTTGTTCATAATGCTCTGTGTTGAAACAAGATGGTTTGGATCTGTGCTAATAGATTCTTATCAGTTAATTGAATCAGTCACTGCTCATTTACCTGGGCACAAACAGCCGTTCACAATTAAGATCTTCCAGAAATTAGATGGATAAGTGGATGTCTTTCTTCACACTGTAACCGGCCCACGGTGGGAAAGAAATGTTCAGGTTTCATATTCCTATGTGGGGGGAAAAAGTGCTTATTAAGAATAGGACAAGTGTGGGTTTAGGACTTACTAATTTTCATTTCTCTTAATAGACATGCTGTGTCACAAGGGCTTTTTCTTCATAATAAAGGAGGATTTTAATACATAAGAGAAGTATATAAGTATGAAGTCAGGGACCGAGTGAATTGGGAAAACTCACCAGTAATAACTGGTACTCAGAAATGATGTCTGCTTCTGCAGCCAAGTAAAGGGCTGCCGATAACTGTGGTGACAGCTCAGCACCTCCCCTGGTAATTCACACATAACAGGCAGTGATGAGGTTACAGGCAGAAGGGCTGTAGACACAGAGATCAGTGTCCAATGCTTTGAAATATGACCGCTCAAATACAGCAGGAGGATAAGGAAGAAGAAGGTAATGAAGAAAAGAAACAAGCCAGGCTACTCTCCCATCCCCACCTGGGAAAATAGGCTTTCTCTAGCCATTCTTTCAAGAATCTCATCATTTTTTTCTCTTCTTACCAAATCAGCAAGTGAATTACAGATTCTAGAATGTGCTCTACTTTGTTGGAAATCCCAGCCATCCAGCTGCAACTAAACAGGAGGCATGGAAAGAGAATGTACTTGCAGGCTTAGAGCAGGAAAGCAGATCAAATTCACTCATTCATTCATTCTTTCAACAAATTCTTACTCGGTTTTCACTATGTGCCAGACACGAGAGAAAAAGGAATAAACCAAATATTCCCATAGAGCATACACACTATAGATGAAGACATAGTAAACAGAAACATTTCAGTCAGAGGGGCATAAGGAGTGGTGGGAAATAAAGTAATGAGAAAGGGGCTTTTATTTTATATAGGGAGATCACAAAGTCATGCTTAATGCACTGGCATTTGACCAGAGACTTGCCGTGAGGAAGCACGCAATCGGAATTGCAAAGGGAGAAGCAAGAAACGAGGCTGAAGAAAAGGCCCTGAGGCACAGCCAGGCTTGGCACTGTTCAGGCCAAGCAAGGGGGTGGAGGAGCTTGAGGGAAATGACCAAGTATTGCAAATGGGGATCTCTAGGAAGGTGTTATCATTATGGAGGAAGTATATTTAGGGACCACATTCAGGATCCACATGTATAAAAGGAAGGGGAAGGAAGCAGGAGTGAACAGAAGAATAGTTGGAGCATGATGTAGTCTGAGCAGAGGATACAGGTAGGTACTCAGAGAGCTCTCAAGCTGGAATGGCCCTTCAGAGTTTCCAGACTCTCTGCCTATTAATCCACCAGTCATTTGTAGGCTGCCCTAGGAAGGGGAAGGGCCTTGGGAGAAACAGCTGTTCTCCGCTGGTAAGCAATTTCCACAGGTGCCAGGAGGCTACAGAAAACAACTCTTTCTGTCCTGAAGAGATGACTCATCAAATCATCCACTACACCAAAGGGGGAGAGTGTTGAGAAAGGAGGACAGAAATGCACCAGGAACCAGATTAGTACAAAGCCATGGATACTATCTGGGCTTTTACCATGAGTAGTAATTGGAGGGTTTGAGGAGACACTGCTGGTATGAGGGCAGACTGTGGTGGTAGGGGACACAGGGGAATGTTATGAATAGTGACATCACTGGTACAGAGCTTAAAGGAAATAAAAACTACAAAAGAGAAAGAAAACAAGCTTTCAATAAGGGCAGCAAAGTCAGCAAAGTAAAACTCAGCAGGTGTTGTTGGTGAGCCCCTGCCAGTGGCATAAGATGGAAAGTGAAGCAGAGAGCAGATCCAGGTGGAGACCACAAGAACAGAGCTCAGTCATTCACATTTGGAAAAACATTGAAGTTCCCTCATGTAGATAAATCAGAGATTCAAAAAAACTTTTCAGTATGTTTGGGGCAAAAGAATAGAGGCTTAGAGTCTTTTTGAGCATTTTCAGGAAAGCTTAGAAGGTAGGATATGGTAGTGTTCAGGAAAGGTGAAAATCATCAGAGAGCTATTAAAAATGAATGAGGCATCCTTCTGATTTAGGGCAGTGGTTCAGAGTTCAGGTGTATCACAACCATCTGGAGGGCTAACAGAAAGAGTACAGTGGCCCAGGTGTATTAACATATGCTAGGTCTTGGGTCACTGTATGGTTCCTAAGTTTCCCAGGTGATGCTAACACTCACAAAAGTTAGAGAACCACAGATTTGGGCAATTACTTTACAGCATGCCAGTATTTGGACGGCCTCCCCAACCTGGTAAAAAACAACCAAAGGGCATACTTTCTTTTGGTTCCCATTCAAAATAAGTGTCCATTAATGTTCAGCTATTACATGCAACATTTCCATCCTCTGCTGGAAGGCAGATTCCTTACTCATTTGAAAGACCCAGGGCTTCCAAACTGGTGAGTTTCCTTGGTGACAGCAGTAAGGGAGGGCAGGGTTGTTGACACTTTGCAGCTGTATCTCTGGTGGTATAACCCAGGAACCCAGGGAATCTACTCAGAGTAGAGGACTGGGAAGAATATGTTCCACACCTTTTAACACTTTCTTTAAAAAATTAAATTAAATTAAATTAAATTAAATTAAATTAAATTAAATGGGCCACAGGTGTTCTTCAATCATGAAACCATTGTTGGGACATTAAGTGAAAATTTCCCCTTATTCTCTGACAGAAAAAAACTCAAGCACTCATGATTTCTAAGCAGAGAGGCTTGGAGCAGACCCTACAGGCTCTTATCCCATGTTACAGTTATAGAAACAGACTTCAGAGAGCCTGGCAAGAAACAACAGTGACAGCCCACCAACCCCTTCTGTTCCTATGAAAGGTAACTTTCTTATCTGGTGATGTCATGGGTCTCATAAAGGGATTTTCCTGAGGGGTTTCCAGAAATAGGGATGCATCTTTTCTAAACAAACAAGAGTGGGGGAGACACAAATATTTATGACAGGTGTAATTTCATATTCAGAAAACTTGAAAGAGAAAGACGTGACCCAATGTCTACACTGTGTCAGGCAAACTATCATTGATAAGTAAAGCTTGAAGAGAGACAAGATTCCATATTAAACCTCAGGAATATGCCAACCAATGATCCATTTGACTGAAAAAGGCATTATCCAGAAAACTAAAGGATAAATTAAAGCACTATTGCTTCAGAGACTATTTTGATAAGCAGGTAAATAAGCTATCTAATAAAAACTAAAATCTAGATGAACATAAATAGAGGACAAGGGTTTTGCTAATAAATATGCTATATGATATACTAGTAAATATATTATGTTAATTTTTAAACAAAATCATCACATAAAAATTGAATAATTTAAGTCCCAGATTAAGTTAAAGAATGGGAAAGGAGGAGTTACAGAAATAAACTAAAAAGCTAGAACTTTTCATATTCCATAAAGAGTTTAAAATGGCATTTCACCACACCTGGCTTATGGCATAAGCATGCCCCTTTCTGTCTTCAAGTAGTCACATTAATTGTTAGAAACAAGAGTATTTGTATTTCTAACTTAGCTAAGAACAAAGAAAACATGGCCTATACAACAAAAAGTCTAGAAAAAAGCAAAATAGAACTATGGTAAGAATATGCGTGCTGCCCTATGGATTATATAATTTATCCCATGTAAAGAAAGGCAGTTGTATTGGAGGGGGGGATGGGATGCGTGCGCTTCATTGAGGGAAGCATATGAACAAATAGAAAACCCAAGAAAAGAAGCCAGGTCAGCAGCAGTGAGTACATGAGCACACGTCATTTACATAGGTAAGGGCTGTAGCTGCAATGCCCCCACCAAGATGCCTGCAACTGTCAGCAATATGCCTGACACCCCAAGGATTCAGAGATCCTTAAGTATGCACCAAGGAGCTTGGCTATGAACACATGTAGAATGCTTTAAGCAAAACCTTTACTATATTACCTATTCTGTCTTCACCACCCACCACTGTAGAAGGTCACATGTTGATTAATGTAGAAACTGGGTTTCAAGCCCAGCCAATGGTATGAAAAAGCCACACTTTAAAGGTCCACATTGTACTGCATAACATAGATGAGGAAAGAAGTGAAGAATACAATCACTGTAAAGTCAGAAGGTAACTAAAATAATTTTCAAAATGGCAAAACTTATAGGATTCTGATACGAGAAACCTCACTGTAAAATTAGAGCAATAGATGATTTAGATAATTCTATAATAGAGAAGCAAAAATAATGATGCTAAGCACTCCACTTGGATATCTTAACAGAAAAAAAAGATAATACAGATAATAAAGTAAACAAAGGTAGACATAAATTAATGGAAAAATAGTAAAATTATATTTTAAAAAACTGGTTCTCTGGAAATACTAACAAAAGAAACAAACTCATGCTGGAACTAATTGAGACAAGGATAAAAAGCATAAATTAACAAAATTGGAAAGAGGGATGAAGATGTAGCTAACTATATACAAGAGATTGTTTTTAATTATAAGTGGATACCCTGTATACTTATAAAATTTTGACACTGTAAAAACTGAATGAAAAGAATAATTTCCCATAAGACCATAAAATACAAAAATTGACAGTAAGTGGAAACCTGAACAGGCTAAAAATTGATAGATAAATTTTTAAAATTTTAAGGAATTTCTCAGAGAAGTCCCCATTTCCTTCTATTTTGCACACTGACTTCTTATTCTATGTCTGGCATCACTCCAAGTGGCAGGCAAACAGAGAAGACTATGGCAGGAATACTGTGCTGGTTGCACAACTAAGGTTATGGAGGGAAATGAGAGGACAGGTTTCTCCAGTCTGTACATATACTATTAACAACCTAAATATGGAATAAGAACTAAAGAGACACCAAAAAATGGACTAGAAAGCTGGGGTACTCAAGGAGTCAACCAGCTTATAATCAAAGGCCCACTTGGGAAATTCCCACAAGGGTTTTTTCTCAACTTAGAGCTGTGGTTGGACCCAAAACAGATGATGAGGTTGACACCAGAGACGGTGAGTCATGAAAGCACCTATTCTCTTCCAAACTCATAGAGAGCAGTCATGGTAGGTAGTAAATGTGGCTTGGTGTTCCCAAAAAGGGAGATGGGGAATCACACTGGGATATAATCTGCTATAGGGTTCAGCTCTGAAACTAACGTTTCCTCCTGGGGTTTTGTTGGGTATAGGAACCTAAGTGCCAGGAAAGAGATACCAGGAGTTGGTGTGATGGCTCTACCTGGGCTCTTCAGCAGAGGTTTGAGAGTTGCCAGACGGGGGAGGTAGATGCTGGACTCTGCTGCACCCCACAGTCTGCACAGAAGAAGGCTAGTGGAGCAGCAGCAGGAGACATGGACAGCAGACCATAATTTTTCTCAGTTGTAACAAATTGTATATAAATAAGTATCAAAGCCCAAACCAGGTTCACATTTGAGGTTCTGAAAAGTAGACAGTGGAAAGTTTTTACAGGAATTTTAGAAAAATTACACACTCTGAAAAAGCAGGGACAACAGGGATTATGATTCTCACTAAGAAGTTGCTGCTGCATCCTCCACAACCATGTCACTTCTACTCTCCTCCCACCATAAAGTGTGTACCCCGTATCCTGTCTGATTCCCCTGAGGGCTCACATCTGACTGGTAGAATGTAAGCCACATGTCTGCATCCTGGTAGCAAGGGAGATGTGGAAAGGGAGGGATTTGGTTGTGATGGTAACGGTGATGGTGGTGGTGGTAAAATATTTTTGTTAGAGAGGCAGGATTTATAAAATAGGTAATTGTCAAACTGTGAAGGGAGCACAAAAGATTTAGAGCATCCATGAACCATGTCAATCACTGTGGCTATGAGCAAGCTGCCTAGTCTCCTCTCCCATAAAAGGAGCATGTATTCATAACTGCTTTTAAGTGATGAGAGAATTAAGTTAGACAATGTATGCACATCGCCGGGGCTAACATGTAATTCTCCTTATATGGCAGTTCACAAAAGACACCTGCACAAAATGTATGTTTAAAACTGTTAATGGCTCTTCCTGAATGTGTTCACATCACAAAGATACTGAATTCAAAAATGTCATTTTGTACCCCATCCTGGTGTGGAACAAAATATTTAGCCAAAATATTCACAAAGAATCTGGCTATAAAGTCAAAATACCCAACCAGTGACCCAAGAAAACAACCAGAATAAAGTTAACGGCCACCTCTTTTCTTTGTTAAAAAGCAAGAACACAGCAAACTGAGAAAGAGGCCCCACTGTTAGCTTTTATCTGGTCAAGGCACTAAACTATAATAAAGACAATCATGAAGACCAAAAGTAGTCACCAGACTCTGAGCATGTGTACATGCCAAGCACCGTGAATTGCCTTTTTCTTTTTACATTATTACTGTTACCTAGCACACTGATCTTATGAGATGGTTTCCTCTTTTACAGATAAAATGCTGAGAACATTCAAGAATTACTCCAATTGAGTAGAAGTTAAAGTCTGAATCACCCAGTAGTCAGCCCAACCCCAAGCTTTGCTCTTTCTCCTATAGCAAAAGCCTTCTGGCCACCTCCGTGGTGCTCTGTGCCCCAGCTATGCCCATGGCACTTGTACACATTCCACCAGGGGCTCCAGGGGGCCTGTGTGTCAGGTGATTTCTTCAGTGCCCACTTCTTCAAAACTCTATTGTCATTATCCTCCCTGGCCCAGACTCTATTATCCTATATTGTTTTCTAAACTTGGCTCCTGAGTGTGACACAGTGAGCCAGCCCGTTCCTCACCATGGATGTCTGTGACCCTTTTCTGAGTTCAGTTAGGGCTCTACTGACCACTTTTGGCCTGAGTCCTAGGAAGCCCACAGCTTGTAGCTGACAATAAAAAATGGGAGCAATAACCACAAAGAGGGCCAAGTTCGTATTTGATCTCTTGATTTCAGGGCCACCCTGTGTAAAACAGTTGAGGACACCGAGCAGAACTTGTCAAAGTTCAATCACTCCCCCACCAGGCAAATGGTCCATGTTTATTCTCCCTGTGATTTCCATCTTGTGAGGACTGCTGTGATAGCAGTCTGTGCTCCAGATCATTAGCTACTTGCTCCTTAAACAAAATCCATTAGCTAACTATAACCAAGAGCCTTTGGTAGTCTGCACTAATTGTGTTGAGTTGCTTTGTTAAGGTAAAGAACAGAAGAAGCTATCAGTGTATACATATGAAAGCCATAATTTTCCTGTTTGCCCCAGATAAGAAACACTTTGGGCATTGTATAACAGGATTATTCAGCTGTCAAATAAAGGAATGATTGATCAACGGGTCCTGCTCTAATGAGAAACCCACAGCTGGGCAACATTCAATCACACTCTCCCTCCTGCTGAGAGATGGGGAGCTGGAAAAACTCAGTGCATCAATTTCAAGTTGGGAATCCAGCCACGTGTTTCTTTCGGGATGAAGCTGTGTAATTGGAGGCTGGTCTGATTGTCACAGCTCTACCACATGTTTGAACAGCACAGACACACAGAGGGGAAAGTGCCATATGTCCTAGTCTCTCAGCTTTGCTGTGAAGGGAGGGCTGCCTGAGCCCTTGACAGACGTGTCCAGCAGTCAGCTGCCTGCCAGATCGGTGATTTTCTAGCCTCTTTCAGTGCAATCATGGAGCATCACGGAGTCGTAAATGGAAAAGCAAAATGTAAAGGAAAAATTTGCCTGGGCTGTGGTGCCTGAGCAGTCTACAGCTCTCCACCATTGTGTGGTCGGATGGATCCACGGGGCCACCAATTTGAAACCACTGTATTTCTTCCAATGGTTTGGGTGAAAAGAGAAGAGTAGACTCCAAGCCTTCCCAAATTTGCACAAAGATCAAATACTTTGTTGTCACCTTATTTACCTCACATGATACAAACACAGTGATTTAGAAAGCAATGTAATTAGCTGGTTTATGTTTGATCACAACACAAGCAGCTTAATCTTGCATTACTGCAATGCACTGACCTGTTTAGATCAGTTACATTTTTGATTTGTCCTTGAAGAACAACGGAATCCTGTGGAAATAGAAACAACTTCTGCGACTCCTTCAAACAAAGCTTCCTGTCCATTGAACTTATAAAAGTGTCTCTCACCTCCTGGGACCTGTATCTATAAGGTGAACTCAGGATATGCTACCCCAAACTGCCTCAGTTTGACCCACAGATGTTAAACAACTCTTTCATTCCAAAGTTGTGATGGAGGAGATATTGAGGCACTGTCAGGCTTGGAAAAGAGTTTTCCATGAGCAGAAGACACAGCCAATATCCAAACTGGAGGTCAACATTATAACTGATTCTAAAACAGGGGTTGCTGAGGTTTCCTAAGCTCTTCATTCTTATGAGATGACACCAAAGCATTATTGTTGTTTTCACCAGTGATTTGTCATTATGTCTGAAATGGTTTGTGTTTTTTGGGATGCATACCAAAGAAATTAGGAGTAAAATGACATGGTGTCTGGAATGTACTATAAAATACTTCTGCAGAAAAAGAACAAATGTGGTCAAATCTTGATAGCTGTTAAATCTTCGTGATAGAATGTAAAGGTTCATTTAATTTTTTTTAAATTTGCTTTTTACATTATACACACACACACACACACACACACACATACACACACACACACACAAATCCTTGGAGAGAGTAACCTCTTCTTTAGAAGTGAAATGATCTGGAATGCACATGGCCAAAATACCCCAGTGAAATGCTTGTGATAACCTGAAACATGATGAAAACTCATATTTTTGTTTGAGGTGAATTTCCTCTCAGGCAACTAATATGTGAAGAGACCAATGTGCTAAACTGACATTACCCCACAGCTCGTCTGCACAACACCAGTCTTGTAAAAAACCCTAAACAAGAAGTGGCTCCACTGTCACGTACACTTAGAAAACAGTTGCACATGCTGTTGTCACCTTACCCAGTTCATTTGATAGACTAAGAAAAGAGGGAGAGGTCCAGGCATAGGAAAGGGAAGGGAATGCACCCATTCATCCCTCAGGGCCTTCTACATAAACCCAGCATTGTGCTTAGTGACTTTCTTGGTGTCCATGATAGGCCTCATATCATGCATCCTCACTGTCATCATATAGTGAACTGTCTGTATCTCGTGTTCATTGCTGATAAATACCACTGGCATTTTTTCACTTAACATAATCATGATCAAATTATGGATATTTGATAAGTATTTCCTAGGTAAATAGATTTGCTATCTTGTTTAATCCCCAGGACAACCACAGGAGAGATCACTCTCCCAATTTTATAGACGAGGGCCAGAAACACATGGAGATGAAATTGTGTCTTCAACTTTTTATAAGTAGGAAGTTGTATATCTGGCATTCAAAATCAGTTTGGCTGACTCTTAAAATTCTTTGCTAATGAAAAATATAACCAGAGACATTGAAATAAAAAACAAATTAACAGTAACCAGAAGAGAGGCAGGAAAGAGAGGGGAAAAGGGGGAAGGGTAATCAAGGAACATGGAACATGTATAAAGGACACACAGACAAAGCCAAAAGGGTTTAGGATCGAAGGTGGGAGGTGGAAATGGGAGGGGCAAGGGGGAAAATGGATGAAACTACACTCGAACAACAAAAAAAGAATTTTTTAAAGAAAATTATAAAACAAAATTTCAGCAATACAGAATAGGGGTCAAAAAGGGAAAATTAAGTAACTGCAGTGGTGAAACTTATAGACACTATCTTATCCAAAGTTAACATTACCAATAACAATAACCCATTACATGATATCCTCTGATATGGTGTGATGAGAAGATCTACACTTCCTCTAAATCCACACTTCACACTCATCGTGAGAAAACATCAGACAAACCTATACAGATGGATGTTCTGCTATCAATACCTGACAACTACTTTTCAAAAGTGTCAGGGTCATAAAAGCAAGAAACTGAGAAAATGTCACACTTAGTAGACTAAGGAGAAATGACAACTAAGTGCAATATGGTATCCTGGATTGGATCACAGGGACAGAAAAAGAACATCAGTAAAAAACAGAGGAAATCTGAATAACATCTGGAGTTAACAGTATTGTGTCGGGGTTTATGTCTTAGTTTTAACAATTGTACTTTGTTTATGTAAGATTTTAACATAGAGAACGCTGAGTGAGTGGTACTGTTTTAGTTGTTTATTGCTGCTATAATACATTACCACAAATTAAATAAGAAAAACTATGTGAGAGTTCTGGAGGCCAAAAGTCTGAGCTAAAATCAAGATTTTGGGGGGGGTTGCACTCCCCTGGAAGCTCTAGAGAAGAATCTGTTTGTCTTTTTAAAAATTGTGGTGAAATATATCTAACATAAAATTTACCATTTTATCAATTTTCAGATGTCCCATTATTGTGAAACCACCACTATTATCCATCTCAAGAACTTTATAATATTCCTAAACTAAGACTCAGTACCCATTAAACAATGTTGCTTTGCTTTTTCCAGCTTTCACAGGCTTCCCTACATTCCTTGTTCCATGGCCCACCTCTCTCTACACAGCCAGCAGAGCAACATTTTCAAATCTCTCTTTTGCTCCCCAAATTCCCTCTTTTCCTAACAGGGGCTCCTGTACTTACATTGAGCCCACACAGACACTCCAGAATAATCACGCTATCTCAATATTCTTCATTTAATGACAGCTTCAAAGTCCCTTTTGCCATGTAAAATGACACTCACAGGTTCAAGGGAATAGGAGAAGGACATATTGTGGGGGAGAGGTATTATTCTTCCTCTGTAGTTATACAGGAATCCTCTGTATTATCTTTGAAAGTCTTAAATCAAAAATTATTTCAAAATATTAAAATGCAGCAATAACTCTATGATAATCTATGATAGACATAGCCTGTATTAAAATCACAGATTTGTAGATTCTCAAAGTTAGATAGGGACTTAAGATATTCCTGTTATTGAGCAAATTTTGGAGAAATTAGAAATAATTTCTAATTTCATAATCTGTTGAGTAACAGGTAAGGTTATCTAAAAGTGACCTCTGGAGATCTTTCAAATATGGAAAATATTTGACATTGAGCTACCTGGGAACAAGAGCCCCTCCAACAATCCTGTAGTAGATAGGCCAAGGCTCTATCAAAGTAACTGATTTAAAACCTGAATCTTACATAGCTAGGAAGAGAATTCTCTCCCACTATGCCCCTGCAAAAACAGTTTTTGGAAGCAGAGACCTCAGGCCAAAACCAAAAAAGTGCTTCCAAAAACAGTAGAAGACAGTAGTTGATGTGCTGAGGGACATTTCCAGTGATTAGCATAATGGGTTTAGAAGGAGAAGCTGGGCAGAAAGGAACCAACGCCAGAGTTCTCCAGTATACACTGACAAAAGGGGGTAAAAAAGGAAAACACAGCAGAACAGATATGTGGAAGAAAGTACAGTTCCCAAGCAAAGGCCCTGCTATTATTTTGGTAGTTGAGGGGTACGTCCAGCCTGCCAGCCTGTTCTACTCCCACAAAATCAACAAAGTAGTTGGCCTATACAAATTCTTCTTCCACTTGCTCCGAAGCTGCAGCTGATCCTTCCATGCAAAGGAGATGCTTGCTATAAAAACAGACCCATATTTACTCATAAATATGGAACAATTTGAGTGTATGGCAATACAATTTATGGAGGTAAAAAAGATAGGGAGGAATATTAATTTGGTGGAAGTAATGGATACTTGAGGAAATGAGTGAGGAAAATCCAGAATTCTATTTTATACATGTTAATATGAGTATGAGAAAACATAAAATATAAACTCTAGAAAAAGAAATACAACTGTTTTAAACTCTTCTCTCAAAATCAAAATCTCTTAGATTGGGCTGAAAACAAAAAAAACCCAGATGCTGTTTTTAAAAGATACAAGCAAAGCCACAAACACTGAAAAATTAAAAGATTATTCAAGGTTATAGTGGCTGCCTACAAATGAAAATAATCCAGAGGCAGCCATTTCTGTACCAAAGTAAAATTCAAGGCTAAATGCATTAAGTAGAGAAAAGGTTACTTTATACAGATAGAAAGTATAGCCTATAATGAAGACCTTAAGAATCGTGAACCTTTGGAAATGAATGAATTACACAGCATCAAACTATAGGGCAAAAACCATTAGGAATGCAGGAGAAAACTGACATAAACTATTATAGTAGAAGGCTTTTAGTGCTACCAAATGTCAAAGACTCATTACATAGGCCAAAAATAAGTAAAGGAAGTAAATAAACAAATAAATAAGGACATGAGGTTTTAAACTATATAATGAATATATGTGGAGAATTTTATGGCACACATTTTGAATAGTAATCTTAACCCAGCTTTTTCTCTTTTCTCCTGTTTACTCCCTCCTCCCTTCCCCTTCTACTTCCAGTTCTTACTTCTTTTTAAGAAAGTGAAGAAATTGGAGATATATATTCAGGTTACTTCAAATCTCTTAGAATAGGGGGAACACATATAAACAATTAAATAAATAAGGAAGAAAATGTTCTGAGACTGTGGAGGAAGTTGTTATAGCAACAGACCCCAAGGGATGGCTATGCCCTTGCCAGAGGCAAAGCCCCCAGCTTTGTGGGTGATGGTTTTAGAACCTCTCTGTGACCCCGTTATTTCTATTCAAAAGGCTCAGGCTGCTTTGGCCACAGCTGGAGCTTAATAGCTCAGCAGTCTTTGACTCTGGCATGCAGGAGGGGAATTTTGTTTTTATTTTAAGTTTGTTTCACTTTTTTTCCCTCTTATTTGTGAGTTTTGTGTGTATCTTCTAGGGATTCTAGGCAGTTCCTCCCAATCTACCATCCTCCTAGGTAAAATCTGGGAGGTTTATTTTGGCATTTTGAAATCATACAATAATGCAGTTTGAGGGAGGGATCCACAAGACTACCCTCTCATATACCAGTTGCAAGTTTAAAGTGTTCCCAAAATCACAGTTAGATTTGATAATTTAATGGAAGGACTTACAGAACTCAGCGTTAGCTCCTGCAGTCACAGCTTATTAAAGAAAAATATACAAATTAAAGTTAGCTAAGAAATGAAGCACATAGCACATAGTCCAAGAGAACAACCAAACACAGAGCTTCCAGTTGTCTTCTTCCCATGAAACCGGGACACAACATGGTTACTCTTCTGATAATTATGCGTGATAATGTGCACAGAGTACAGCCAGTTGGGGAAAGTTACCCAAATCTCAGTGTTCAGAGTTTTTACTGAGGCTCCATTGTACAGACATGATTGACTGATTGATTGGGCAAATGGTTGATTTCAGCCTCTAATCCCTGTGGAGGTTGACTGATACCTGCATGACCCAAAGCCCCCAAGCTATATCACCGGGTGTTTTTGTTTGTTTGCTTTTGTTTTTGTTTTTGTTTTTTAAGCTTGGAAGTCCCTATCCTAAGACTATCTAGTGCAGGCAGCTTCCACCCTAAGTCATTGTTAAACTACCTGGCATGACCCAGGGCCTCTAGGTAAACAAAGACACTCTCATCAGGCAGGACATTCCAAGAGCACAAAGCCCAGGTTAAGTTCTTTACTACACAGAGGTGTTGGGCCTAAATATTAACAATGCTAGCTAGGGTTTACTAGGGCTTTTCTGTGTGCTAGGTACTATTCTACATGTTTAATAAAGTACTTCACTGAAGTGTCAACTCCCTGATAAAACAGGTACTGATATTATCCCAGGGTGTGGATGAGGATCATGAGCCCATGTGATCACTGCTTAGTTGAGCTTAGACTTGACTCCCCTCTGCTGCCTCAAGTTTTAAAGGATGCAGACTGAAGATACTTCATACAGTAAAGCAACTAAAAGAACAGACCAGTCTCCAGTTTCAACTGTGGGTAACTTTGGGTGACTGCTACTAGAATAAAAATCCATGAAGGCAGAGAGTTTAATTTCTTGTTCATTACTGTAGCTTCAGCAATGAGAAGATTGCTTAGCACACAGTAAACAATAAATATTTGTTGAATGAATGAAACTTATCTAAGCTAAGCCTCATCCCTAGTATTAAAAATAGTAGAAAATATTTCTACTACACAGGGATGTTGCAAGGATTAGTGAGTCGATGCATCAAGGCCTTTGGTCCCTAGCAAGTGCTCAGTAAAGACAGCAATACCTGCCAGTACCATTATTATTATTATCTAACTCAGCAAGGAAGCAGGCCTAGACACTGAAAGAAGTAACTTTTAGGAATGGAACATTTATCTGCTTGGAGTGGGCCTTTTTTAATGCCCTTCAGGATCTGCACCTGAAAGTTTTATCAGAGTCTGGGTAGAATACCCCAGGATTACAGAGGGGGAAAATAAATCACAACACAAAACAGATTGTTTTTCTCCTATTTATTTTCTATTTCATTCATTTCCACTAACACCTTCATGCGTCCTCTATTTTATTTTGATTTATCTTGTTCTTTGAATGTTTAAAATGTGTGATAAGTTTATTTTATCCTTCCTTTTTTGAAAATGATGGTATTTGAGGCTATAAAATTTTCTCAAAGTATGCTATTGCCATGATATGTCCCTATCACTGACTTCTAGTTAGTTTTAGTTCCCATCAAGTTCTGTAATTGACTGTTAATTAATTTTTTAACTAAAACTTCATATTCCTTGATGATGATACATTTGAAAGTGTCAGTTGAGATGGACTCCTTGTAGAAAATGTAAATCTTACAAAAAACTTGGACATGCAATATTCAGAAAGCACCCATGTAACCAGATTGGTAAATCATTTGTGCGGGTCCCTCCTCTGAGATCCTTCCTTCAATAGGAACAGACACCAGCCACAGCACCTCCTCCTAGAGCTCCCCTGTTTTGAGTGTGAACTCCACACTGGTGCTCAGGAACCTCCCAGGTCACTGTGGTGCAAGGTAGTTATTTGCAGCAAACACAGTTTGCTGTGAGAATGGGAGGGACAATTGAGAGTCACTCCAACAACACCTAAGAATTTTTACCTTATGATTTTGCCACTATAAATTCACTTTTAAAATGTAAAAAAAAAAAGTCATCAAGGAAGATGTATAAAGGACCCATGGACAAAGACAGTGGGGGGGAGGGAAATGAATGTGGGAAGAAGGGGTGGGTAGGGTGGGGGAGAGTAATGGGAGTAAAATGGGGACAACTGTAATTGAACAACAATAAAAAATGCAAATATATATATATTTATTTATAGTTACTTATCTTTTAAAAAATTTTAGGAGAGATTCCACTGTTCTACCTCTTCCATAATAACAATGTATTCCTTGGGTTTATTGTAAAACAAGTTATTCACTTTTCCAACCTTCAGCCATGGGCCACACCAAACCTAGGTTGGCACTGGCTGAATCAATTAAATGAAAGGTCAGACTACATGTACAAAGCCTAGTGCGCCACTCAGGAATCAGGCCCCAATACATCAGTAAAACTCATCTTGGCAAGGCCTCTTCATTTTCAAAGCAAGAGGACTCAGAGACAGAGCCAGAAATCCATTCCACCTTTCTCTCACGCTGAGTATACCCTTCACCTCTATGATAGCCGCATTTCGTCACCATGTAAACTTGGGCAAGTCATTTAACTTCCCCAGATCTCAGTCTCCTCATCTACAAATATGGTGTAATTGCATTCCCACTGAACTGCTCTGTTGATTAAATGGGAGAATGTATGTAAAATTACCCAGCATAATATTTTGCACATAGTGAGACATAAATGTTAGTTTAATTATTGTTGTTATTGTTGCTCTGGTCATTAAACTCAGGTGAGGAATCTAGATACTCTATAATATATTCTCAGCTACTGAATAAATGCTGTTGTAAATAATAAATACACATAATTTAATAGAAAATGGGGAAGCCTTAAGTAGTGTGCCTAGGAAAATGAAATATATATAATAAGAAATATATATATCTACAATTATAATACAATTAAATATTTAACATATTAATATATATAAGTATAATTTATCCTTTTTTGGATCTCCTTAGGATTCCAAAACTTAAAACCCTCGAAGTTCGTACATCGGTTTATTATTTATAAGCTTTTTATCCATGTGATTACCTTAGTGTGGAACTGGGAGTGATTTCCATGTTCTTCAAACTGGAGCACAGGTAACTTTTAGTCAGGGCATGAATTAAAGTAGATGAAGTCTTTCAACCCTGCATCTGATCTTAAGGACACCAGGTTCTACTTCTAACAACCATGTGCTTGCTTTGCCTCTGTAAGTAAGAGGACAGGCTCCCTGAGGAGTGAGGCGGAGTCTCCTGCTTCAGCACCATTCTCTGCCACACACAGCGGCTCTGCACCCTGGTGACTAACAAACACATGTGGCTTTCAGGCGTAGTTTAGCCTCAGAATGTGCTTGAAAAATATTTCACTTATTTTCCAGCGTAAAAATCAGATTTTGTAATAAGCAAATCTTAGCGTGGTAATTGTGGTAATTTAAGGTAGTATATAAAATTTAGGAAAATGGATTCAGAAAATAGTTTGATTTTACACACATGCCTTCATGTGCATGCACATGAGCAGACACATTCTATCAGGAGATTCAGTATGCTTACACACTTCGATCTAGTAATCACACTTCCAGCACTGCATCTTCAGAAAATATTTTAAATACAAAAACAGGATTCATAGGCAGATATGTTTATTATACTCTTATTTATAACAATAAATATTGAAAAACACCTAAATATTCAACAATAGAGAAACTGCTAAGGAAAGTATCCAGCCAGGCAATATGAAAACTAGAGACATTTACTGAAGAAGATACAAGATACAAGAAACATTGTACATAGGACAATGACACCTCAGTCCCCTTCAAAGTAGGTACCTTGGCACCTCACACAGTGCTCCCAGCATCTCTTCCATAGTTAAACACACTCTGAAAAATCCTTTGTTGAAATCACCATCAGCTGCCGTATTGTATTTTCCTGAATCTCATCAATGGTCTGAAATCTCTTCCATTTCAAAGGTGATTTTAGTTTTGGGAAAAGCTAGAAGTTGCAGGGCTGGGTGCCAAATCTGGGCTGTAGCAGGGCTGAATCACCTGGGTGATTTGATGTTTTGCAAAAAAATTCTGCAAGAGATGATGCATCAGCAGGAGCATCATCATGATGAAGCTGCCAATTGTCAGTTGCCCATAGCTGTGGCCTTCTGAATCATCTGAATAGTTTCTGTGGAGGAATGTTCAAGCTTAACACAAAATTTGATGCAGATTCATTGCTCTTCTTGCTCAGTCATTTTGAATGTTATAGCCACACAGTACACATACTCACTCAACAGCATGTACCACCCCCACCAACTAGTACAGTGAGGTCATCATTGTTCACACACGTACATTCCAGTGCACTCTCCTTGGTTGCCAGGTTACACTGATGTTGCGCAAACCATTCTCATTATATTAACAATGGCTGGACTTTTTGTGGACAGACCTCATCTATGAGGTCTGTCCAGAAATTTCCCATCAGTTGGAATACTATGTGGCCATTAAACTTGTTTCTAGAGTTAGTAAGAACTCATAATATAAAATAAAATGTAGGTAAAATAATGATTATTATGAAAAAGTAACTAGGCAGAATAAGAAACTGAAAGAAAATTGACTTGTGTTCTTATTTATCTTTGGGTAGTAAGATTACAGGTAAAATTCTTCTCTTCCTTTAGGTTTATTTTCTAAATTTAATAAAATAAAGATATTTTGTAATTAAACAATAGCCTTTGTTTAAAAAAGAAAGAAATGAAAGCATATCAACTAAGGGAAAAATAAGGAGAAAGAAAAGGACATATACTTTCTCCTCTCTCCTCTACCCACTGCTTGAAAGGTGCCAAACCAGGGACTTATTCCCAGGAAGGGCACATTCACTGTTGGTTGATTTCCTGTTGGCAAGGTCGAGTGTCCTTTCACATCTGACTTACTCAGCTTTTAGTATCTGGACAGCTGGGGTAGGATTATATAGTTTCCCAGCCCAAGTGTTCAGAGCAGCATCTGAGTACTTAATAAACATTGTACTAAACAGAGTGAGACCAAACCATGCTGGCATGATCCCAATCATTCTTTTCAAGGGGACTTCTGTTTCGGTTTCCATTTCACGTTCTTGATGCAAGACAGAATCAAAATTTCTTGCCACCTGCCAGGTGTCAGCCTTACCCAGAAATTCAAACGTTTAGTCTCTCAAATAGCCCAGGATCCCCAAGACTGAAAACCTGTTCAGTATATTGGAACATATTGCCAACAATAAAAACTATGATTTGAAGAGACTGAAGACAAAATTTTGGTAGTTTAAGAATGGAACAAATCAATATATTTTGAGTGGACCCTACTGCTATTCCATAGGATAAGCTTAAGTTCCTTCCTTGCAAATCTGATATTTATCACATTCACCTTTACTCTAAGTCAAAAGCATCCCTTGGACAGCTCACATTTCTGAAATTGGTGTCTATTTGTATCAAGTTGGTTTATTATCATTGGTTCAGGGAAAATTTAGATTAGACTTTGGCAGGCTCTTATGATAGCAGTCTGCCCCATTGTTCTTATGAAGGATACCAGCTCTGCCAAGAAAATGCATGCATTGTGTCTAACTGAGTAATAACACAATTAAGCTGCCAAAGTTTCCACTGTGCTGGACCTGGACACAGTAAATCTCAGGGTTACCATCTCTTATGCTGGCCAAAGAACTTGTCCAGTCAAAGGGTCCTATTGCATCTCTTCCCACAAATATCAACAAAGATACTGGATCCTTAGCAAGAGATCAGGGCTAGAGAGCTCCACTGATAGTCTCTGGAGTGAATATTTCATCTTCTGTGCTTCCAAATCATATACTTCTAATCTAAGATGACTTTAGAATCAGCCTGTAGACAAAAGAGCTCCTAAAAGTCTCAACATTACCAAAATAGGTTGAAATAGGCCTCGTGGGGACTCAGCCTTGCTTCAACTTGGGCCTTCACCAAGGACAAAGCTTCTATTTATTGATGGCCAAGATGATTAAAAAAAAATGTATCATATATCTCCTTAGTAGAAGTTGGCTGTCTCTGGAAGTTTAGGGGGTCACATATGAGATTTCCTGAACCAATTAATTATGTTTCTCTATTTACTGTGCCAACCTTTCCCACCAATCATGGAGAACTTCTGTGGGAAAAGAGAGGGTATAATTCTTGTCCTTGGTTTTGTTCTCCCTCACCAACTCCCAAACTACCCAAAGACAGCAGCTGCTCAGACCCTGGCCTATAAGTTCCCTTTCAAGTATGATGTAGTTTTGTAAAAAGGGCATGAGTTTTGGACCTGCACATGCATGGTCACAAATTTGGCTCTGACCCTTACAGGTTGCAAGATTTTGGACAAGTTATGTAATCTCTGTATCAGGTACCACCTTACATCTTTTAACATAATTTAAATAAAATTATATCCCCAAAGAACCTGGTAATGTTTTAATAGGTATCAATTCATTTCTTCATCTTATACCTAGTCAACAAGGTCTTTTAGATCTCAGTTCAAGTATCACCTTCTCAAAAAATCCTTCCCTTATCATCCATTCTAAAACACCCTCTACCTGTAGTCTCTGATGAATATATCACCTTTTAGATTTTATTTTATTTATCCATTCACCTACTTAATTACTTGTTCATTTTCTGCCTTCCAATTCCTACAAGCTCTGTAAGAGCAGGGAGCTTGTCTGTTCTTGGTGACCACTATGTGTGTCATCTGGTGCCCAGAACAGTTTATAGAGAAACCAAGAGAAACCATAAACATTGGTTGAGTAAATTATGAGCATGGGTTCTAGCTGAGAGGATCACAGTGTTAGAAGAGAGGCACTGACGGTGGAACCAGGGCTGCAGGAAATCACCAGTAGACCATGGTCTTCTGGGCTTCTGATGATTAATTTTATGTGTCAACTTAAAGGATGAAAAAAAATTAAAGACTGTCTCTGTCTGGTCAAACAGACTCCAAGATAGCTGAGAAAACATTATTTCTGGGTGGGTTTGTGAGGGTCCTTCCAGAAGACATTAGTATTTGAGTTGGTAGGCTGAGTAAAGATGATTGCCCTTGCCAATACAAGTAGGCATCACCCAATCCATTAAGGACCTGAATAGAAAAAAAGATAAGGAAGAGCGAATTTGCTCTCTTTGTTTGATCTGAGACAGCCCCCTTCTCCTGCCCTTGGACATGGGTACTCTTGTTCTTGAGCTTTTGGACATGGAATAAATTACACAAGAGATGTTCCTGGCTTTTCTAGTTTGCAGATAGAGAATCCTCAGATCTCTTGGCCTCCATAATTGCATGAGTCAATTTCTACCTTATGTAAATATACAGGCATACCTCAGAGATACTGCAGGTTCAGTTCCAAACCACTACAGTAAAGTGAGTATCACAATAAAGCAAATCACAAGAATTTTTTGGTTTCCCAGTGCATACAAAAGTTATATTTATACTATACTATACTACACTATTAAATGTGCAATGGAATTATGGCTGAAAAGAACAATGTACAGAACATAATTTAAAAATTATTTATTTCTAAAATAATACTAAAATCACCTGAATGTGTAGGGGAAATGGCACAACTAGACTTGCTGAAAACAGATTTTCCACAAGCCTTAAATCTGAAAAAAAAAACAACAAACAAACAAACACCAAAACACTATATCAGCAAAGCATGGTAAAGCTAAGTGCAGTAAAATGAGTTATGCTTTGTGTGTGTGTGTGTGTGTGTGTGTGTGTGTGTGTGTGTGTGTACTATTGCTTCAGTTTCTAAGGAGAACCCTAATCTAGGGATTTAGACAGGAGATCTCAGCAGGTGGCTCATATCTCAGAGGTAAGAGCCTCTTAACACAGAATTTACTGTGGTATGCCTCCAACATCCCTCAAAGTCTTTAGTGAACAGCTGAGCAAGCAGAGAAGCTTCCATCATATGAGGTCATGCTGAGATAATCTCATTCCAGGCCCCTTAGAGGACATCTCCAGTGCTCTAATGGAAGAAACCCAGTAGTGAACAGAAGAGTGAGAGGAAACCTTCTTAGAAAGGGACGTTGGAAGCAGAAAGAGCCAACGACATGCTTTCCCAGCCACAGAAACAGAAAGCACTAGTTGGGGAATGTGCAACAAAACAACTTCCGTCTAGTTGGGGAGCCAGAGCTGGGCTCAATGATCAACTTCTTCTTAACATTTCTTTGTTGAAAAAAGAAAAAGAAAAAATCTATCTCTGGTAAGAGTAGAGTTTTTGTTAATTTGAGAAAACTGAAACAAAGTAACATTTTAAAGCTCATGTCTATAAATGCTCCAATCAAAAGACATAGAGTAGCTGAATGGATCAGAAAACATGACCTGCATATATGCAGCCTACAGGAGACCCACCTCAGAAAAAAGACCTACACAGACTACGAGTGGAGGGTTGGAAACAAATGAAAATGAACATACAACTGTCCAAAATTTATGGGACATAACAAAGGAAGTTCTGAGAGGGATGTTCATAGAGATACAGGCCTACGTGAAAAAGAAAGAAACATTTCAAATAAACAACCTAACATAACATCTAAAAGAACTAGAAGAACAACAACAAACAAATCCCAGAGTGATTAGAAGGAAGGAAATAATTAAGATCAGAGCAGAATTCAATGACATAGAGACTAAGAGAACAATTCAAAGAATCAATAAATCCAGGAGCTGGTTCTTTGAAAAGATAAACAAAATCAGCAAGCTGTTAAGCAGACTCGTCAAGAAAAAAAAGAGAGAGGACCCAAATAAATAAAATCAGAAGCAAAAGAGGAGAGATCACAACTGATAGCACAGAAATACAAAGGACTGTAAGAAATTACTACAAAGAACTACATGCCAAGAAGTTTGAAAACCTGGGTGAAATGGAAAAATTCCTGAAAAAAATGTAATCTTCCAAAACTGAATGAAGAAGAAGCAGAAAGCCTGAAGAGACTGATAACAGCTGGGGAAATCAAAGCAGTAATCAAATACTTCCGGTACACAAAAGCCCCATACTGGATGGTTTGCCAGGAGAATTCTACAAAACATTTAAGAAGGAGGTAACCTTTATCCCTCACAGACTGTTCCAAACAATCCAAAAAAAGGGAAGACCAAATTATTTTTATGAAACCAGCATCATCCTAATCCCAAAACCAGATAAAGGCACTACAAGGAAAGAAAACTATGGGCCAATATCTCTAATGAACGTAGATGCTAAAATCCTCAGCAAAATATTGGCAAACTGCATCCAGCAACATATTAAAAAGATCATCCACCATGATCAAGTGGAATTCATCCCAGGGGTGCAAGGATGGTCCTATATTCAAAAATCAATAAACGTAATACATCACATAAACAAAAGGAAAGACAAAGATCATGTGATCATACGAATAGATGAAGGAAAAGCATTTGACAAAGCACAACATGCATTTATGACCAAAACACTCAGCACAGTGGGGGTAGAGGGAGAATACCTCAGCATAATAAAGGCCATATGTGAGAAACCTACAACAAACATCATACTCAATGGGTAAAAACTGAAATTTTCTAAGATCAGGAACAAGACAAGGGTGTCTGCTTTCACCACTTCTATTAAAAATAGTATTAACATCCTAGCCACAGTGATAAAACAAGAAAAAGAAATAAAAGGCATCCAAATAGGAAAGGAGGAAATAAAACTGTCATTGTTTGCAGTTGATATGGTTGTATACATAGAAAATCCCATAGATGCCACCAAAAACCTATTCAATCTAATAAGTGAATTGGCAAAATAGTGGGATACAAAGTCAATATTCAGAAATCAAAGACATTTTTGTACACCTACAACAAAATATCAGAATCAGAAATCAGAAAAAAAATCCCATTCACTATAGCTACAAAAATAAATACATAAAGTACCCAGGAATAAACCTTACCAAGAAGGTAAAAGACCTGTACTCAGAAAACTAAACAACACTGAAGAAAGAAATTAAGGGAGATACGAATAAATGGAAGCATATACCATGTTCATGGATTGGAAGAATCGATATCATTAAAATGTCCATACTACCCAAAGCAATTTTAAGATTGAATGCAATCCCTATTAAAATACCAATGACATATTTCACAGATATAGAACAAACAATTTAAAAATTTATATGGAACCATAAATGACCACGAATAGCCACAGAAATTTTAAGAAGAACAAAGTAGGAAGGATCACAATATCTGATATCAAACTATACCACAAGGCTATTTTAATCAAAACAGTCTGGTACTGACATAAGAACAGACACATAGATCAATGGAACAGAATAGAGAACCCAGAAAAAAAACCATGTCTCTATGGTCAATTAATATTCAACAAAGGAGGCAGAAGCACAAACTGGAGTAAATATAACCTCTTCAACAAATGGTGTTGGAACATATTGACAGATACATGCAAAAAGTGAAACTCGACTACCAACTTACACCATACACAGAAATAAATTGAAGGTGCATAAAGGGCTTAAATATAAGTCGCAAAACTATAAAAGTCATAGATGAGAGCAGAGGCATGAAAATCTCAGATATTCCATGAAACAGTATTTTCACAGATATGTCCTCTAGAGCAAGGGACATAAAGGAAAAAATAAACAAATGGGACTTCATCAAACTAAAAAGTTTCTGCATGGTAAAGAAAACATCAGCAAAATGAAAAGAGAACCAATCGTATGGGAAAATATATTTACCAATGATACATCTGACAAGGGTTTGATCTCCGAAGTATATAAAGAACTCACATGACTCCACTCTAGGAAGTCAAACAACCCAATTAAGAAATGGGCAAAAGATCTGAACAGACACTTCTCCAAGGAGGACATACACTTGGACACTTCTCCAAGGAGGGCCCAGAGACACACACTATCCATCAGAGAGATGCAAATTAAAATCACAATGACATACTACTTCACATGAGTCAGAATGGCCACTATAAACAAATCAACAAGCAAGAAGTATTGGTGAGGATGTGGAGAAAAGGGAACCCTAGTTCACTGCTGGCAGGAATGCAGACTGGTGCAGCAACTATGTAAAACAGTTTGGAATTTCCTCAAAAAACTAAAAATGGAAATGCCTTTTGACCCAGCAATTCCAGTGCTGGTATTAAACCCCAAGAACCCTGAAACACCAATTCAAAAGAACCTAAGCACCTCAATATTCATAGCAGCACAATTTACAATAGCCAAGAATTGGAAGCAACCTAAGTGTTCAACAATAAATGAGTGGATCAAAAAACTATGGTACATTTACACAATGGAATACTACTCAGCAGAAAGGAAGAAGGAGCTACTACCTATTACCCTTTACAACAGCATGAATGGAACTGGAAAGCATTATGCTAAGTGAAATAAACCAGGTGGTGAAAGACAGATACCACATGATCTCACCTATAAGTGGAACCTAATCAACAAAGTAAACAAGCAAGCAAAGTATAACCAGCAACACTGAAATAAAAAACAAAGTGACAGTAACCAGAAGTGAGGAAGGAGGGGGATAACAGGGGAAAAGGCAGGGAAGGATCACAAAGGAACATGCATTAAGGATCCATTGACAAAGGCAAATGGAGAAAGGATTGAGGGTGGGAGATGGGGAGGTGTGGGGCTGGGGAAAGTGGTGGCAGGAAAATATTGACATGGGGATGATGGGGTGGGGTGCAGGGTGGAGGGGATAAAGGGCAGCAAAAACTGAGACAAGTGTATAATAGCATAATCAATAAAACATACAAAAAACACTAAAAAAAATACAGACCACTGGATAAAAGTGGTCCCCTGAATGTTGAAGTAGGACAAAGCTCTGCCCATCCCCCTTCCCACCACAGGACACACATAGTATGCCAAGTGTGATCTGAACCAGAAATAAGTTTTTAAACCACTGTAAAGAAGAAAGAAGAAGGAGAAAGAAGAAGAAGAAAAAGAAGAAGAAGAAGAAGAAGAAGAAGAAGAAGAAGAAGAAGAAGAAGAAGAAGAAGAAGAAGAAGAAGAAGAAGAAGAAGAAGAAGAAGAGGAGGGGGAGGAGGAGGAGGAGGTGGTGGAGGAGGTGGTGGAGGAGAAGGAGAAGAAGAAGGAGAAGAAAAAGATGAGCAAAAGACTTGAACAGTCACTTCTCCAAGGTGGGCAAACACAGGGCGCAGAGACATAGGAAAGGATGCTCAGCATCACTAGCCATCAGAGAGATACAAATTAAAAGCACAATGAGATACCACTTCACACCAGTCAGAATGGCCATAATAACCAAATCAACAAACAAGTGCTAGTAAGGTTGTGGAGAAAAGGGAACCCTAGAACACTGTTGGTGGGAATGGAGACTGGTGCAGTCACTGTGGAAAACAGTATGGAATTACCTCAGAAAATTAAAAATGGAACTGCCTTTTGACCCGGCAACTCCACTGCTTGGATTATGCCCTAAAAATCTGGAAACACCAATTCCAAAGAACCTATGTACCCCAATGTTCATAGCAGCACAATGAACAATAGCCATTTTCAATTGGCTATTGTTCAAGAGCCAATGAACAATAGCTAATTTACAATAGACAAGTGTTGGAAGCAACCGAGGTACCCATCAGTAAAGGAGTGGGTCAAAAACCTGTGGTCCATTTACACAATGGAATACTACATAGCAGAAAGAAAGAAGGAGCTCCTACCCTTTGCGAAAGCATGGATGGAACTGGAGAGCATTGTGCTAAGAGAAATAAGCCAGGCAGTAAAAGACAAATACCATATGATTTCACCTATAAGTGGGGACTAATCAATAGAACAAACAAGCAAGTTAAATGTAACCAGAGACATTGAATTGAAGAACAAACTGACAGTGAACAGAGATGGGGGAGGGGAAGAAGGCGGTAAATAGGGAAAGGGTGGTCAAGGAACATGTATGGGGGACTCATGGACAAAGTCAAGGGAGGGTAGGTTTGAGGGTGGGGGGAGGGAGGATTGGTGGTGGGAAATGGACAAAACTACTTGAACAATAAAAATTTTTTTAATAAAATAAAATATATCTACATGAATATAAGTAAGTAAAACACCACTTTCCAAATTAGAATAATTAAAATAATTCTTTACACTGACTAAAGTTAGATGAAATGGCATATTTATACATGACTATTAAAAGACTAAATTACTATAAAAATTGTGTAAAGGAATTTGTAATGTTAGAAATATTTGTCAGGTATAACAATAATAGTTGTGCAAGCTGTGTTTGCACAACCCAAAGAGTCATCATTCACTTTGTAAAAATTGCAATATAATTGTTGAGACAATTTTCCCATAGATGGCAGTCAAGAGTCTGGAGGAAAGGGTGACACAAATTTGCTTTTTCTGCTAGTGGCAGGGACCATTTACATAGATAAACACAGTAGCCCCATTTTCAAGAAATCTATACAAAGTTTTAAAAATTCCCAATGTGCAAAGTGTTTTATTTACAAAGATGTTCATCAAAGCATTATTCAAAAATTGAAAACAACCTAAATGCCCAATACTAGAGACATAATTAAATCAACTCTGATATACACGATTGATATTTATGAACTACTTATAATAACATGGAAAGAAAGCTTCTGCTATGTCATCATTATAATTTTATACTTAGTGATACAAAATTGTGTATACAGCATGATTACTACTATGTAAAGCAAACAAAAAAGATTTAAAAAGCTATTCATAATAAAATGCAGAATGGTAATAAACCAAAATATTAGCAACAGTTGTTTGGGGGTGGGTAGGATTACTGATGCCTAATTTTGCTTCTCTATTTACCATCTTTTCCAAATATTTTAATGAGTGTGCATTCATTTTATGTTGAAATTTTTACCAATAAATTTTTAGAGGCAGAGTTAGAAATTAGAAGCAGAATTAAAACCCTTCAAAATCCTTTTGCTGAGACATGAAGACATTAAAGCACCTGATGTGGCATTTTAGCATTTATGAAAGATGTTTCAGTGTCTGGGCCAAGGAAATGATTTTTATACCACCTGCTCCATGAACTATCATCAAGAACAGCAGGCAGGGGATGAGAAGCTCTAAAGCAGGAGAGTGAAGAATCTCTGTCACCAAAAGTAAAGGAGTATTACTAAACTTAAACATCTCAGAGGACAGTCCCTGGGGGTGGCAGAAAAGGCCTCCTCCCAATCATCATGGGATGATTATGTTAGAAATAAAAACTGACAGTGACCACATGGGAGGGGGATAACGGGGGAAAGAAAGGGAAGGGTCTATTCAAGGAACTTGTATAACGGACCTGTGGATATGGACAACAGGGTGGGGATTGACTGTGGGAGTGGGTGGTGGATGGGGAAGGGGAGAGCAATGGGGGAGAAATTGGGACAACTGTAACTGAACAACAATTTTCAAAAAGACAAGGGAAAAAAAAGAAATTCTCCCAAATATCACCACTTCACATCTATCAGGGATCACAATCATGAATTTACCTTAGGTTTCTTTGTATCACTGGCCTTCTTATGCCCTCTGTTGCTATATTTACTACCCATGACACAAAGTAGATTTTTAGTTATCCGAGGTCAAATGATCTATTTTGTGTTTCCTAGAACTCCACTCCCAGGAAAAAGGATGACTTTAAAGGCAGGGAGAGTTTTGTTGTTTTTTTTTTCCTGGTCAAACACTGACAGCTACACACTTCAGGTTCCACCCTACCCATTATTTAACTGGTCATGACTCAGCCAAGCAGAATATGTGGGTACAACCTACCCTAATCATGGGCACAAAGAAATCTTACCTACATTTGGGATCCAGCATACTGTAGGTCAAATGGGCTTATTTTTCACATAATCCTATTATATTTCCTCAGTCTAGCCTCCAACTTAGTTCAGACTTCTGCTTGGACTAGAGGCCTACCCTGGATCTTACTCACTAGGTTATTTTATATTTTTTCTGGATGGGCTATGTTGTTTTTTAAATATTTTCTTTTATAATTTTTATTTGTCAATTATGGTTGACAGTCAATATTTATTTCAGGTGCCCAGTATACTGGGTTATTCCTGGTTCTTCTAATATTTCCCCATGGTTACTGAGGTTCAACATCAAATAATACAAAGCATCCCATTTTGCAAGGCTCTGGTATCAGTCTTCAGGTCACCACTAGGAGGTCAATGCATTTTTTGGCAAATATTTGTGACCATGTACTCCATGTCAGACATACACTAGGCTCTGCAAATACCATCGTGACTTTCCTCTAGAAAGTCAAAGTCCCTGTCCTCATAAAGTAGTGATAATCGAATAAGTAGAAAATGAACATTCAGATCATCGATGAGATTCAAGAAAATATGACAGGGCAGCCAATGGTGATTGGGAGAACTGTGTGAGGTCCCAAGGCACCTACTTTGAAGGGAACTGAGGTGTGATTGTCCTGTTCACAATGTTTCTTGTATCTTGTATCTTCTTCAATAAATGTCTCTTTTTCATATTAAAAAAATGAACAAATCAGTAAATAAATAATTTAATATAAAAAGATTAAAGACTATTAAGAAAATAATGAAGTACAATGAGATAGAAGAAATTACAGGTTAGCAGAAGGATGGGAATGAGCCAGTCATGGCAATTGCTTAGCTAACTTGGAAATTCTTTTAGATGAAGCTAGACTTTTACACGCCCCGTAGATGCAAGCTTGAACTCTACAGTCAGATTGCTTCTACTTATCTTGGCTATGCCTGCTCTTGGTTTCTCATTCCCCAGTGGATTCCCCTTTGATTTCAAAGCATGCCTTATAGCCATAAAAGCTACAGCTATTATGAGTACTATTAAGAGAAACTTATTAAAGGGTTGAGGACAACTATTAAGATAGAGCATTCTCTTATTCTCTAAGCAACAGTTCTCAAACTTTAGCAAGAATCATGTGAGAGACATATCATTATTCAACCCTGATCCCAGGGATTCTGATTCAATATTTCTGGGCAAGAAAAAAAAGTGGGACTACATCAAACTAAAAAGCTTCTGTATAGCAAAGAAAACCACAAACAAAATAAAAAAGATAACCTACAGAATGGGAAAAATATTTGCAAAACATATACCTGAGAAAGGATTAATATCCAAAATATATACAGAACTCAAACAACTCAATCCCCCAAAACCAAACAATCTGACATAAAATTGGCAGAGGGTCTAAACAGACATTTTTCCAAAGAAGACATATGGATGGACCACAGGTGCATGAAAAGATGCTCAATATCACTAATCATCAGGGCAAAGCAAATCAAAATCACAATAATGTATCACCTAATGCTTGTCAAAATGGCTGTGATCAAAAAGACAAATTAACTTTTTATTCAAATGTAGTTAGTATATAGTCTTATATTGGTTATATTAATTTCGGTTGTACAATATAGTGATTCAACATTTTTATATCTCACAATGTGATCAACCCACTAATTCTAGCACTCATCTATCACCATGCAAACTTATCACAATATTATTGACTACATTTCTCCTCACCTTTTTTACCCATACCTTCCCTCTGGCAACTATCCCTTTAGTCTCTTTTTCTATGAGTTTGTTTTTGTTTTATTTTGTTTGCTTTGTTTTGTTTTTAGATTCCACATAAAGGTGAAACTATATGGTATTTGTCTTTCTCTGCCTGACATATTTCACTCAGCATAATGTCATCTAGGTCCATCTATGTTGTCACAAATAGCAATATTTCATTCTTTTTATTATTTCATAATATTCTACTTTATATATATTCACATCTTTATCCAGTCATCTATCAGTGGACATCTAGGTTGCTTCCATATCTTGGCTATCACAAATAACACTGCAGTGAATATAGGGTATATGTATACAATATGTAAGAAACTCATACAACTCAATAGCAAAAAATAATCTGATCAAAAACTGGACAGAGAACGTGAAAAGACATTTCTCCAAAGAAGACATACAGATGGCCAATAGATAAAAGATTCTCAACATCACCAATCATCATCACTAATACAAATCATAACCACAATGAGATACCACCTCACACCAGTCACAATAGTTATTATCAAAAATTCGACAAATAAAATGTGCTCATGAGGATCTGGGAAAAAGGGAACCTTTGTGCAATGTAGGTGTAACTGCAAACTGGTGCAGCCCCTATAGAAAACAGTATGAAGATTCCTCAGAAAATTAAACCCTACTGTTTACAGTTTAAGCTACAGTTTTTCTCCTTAATCCTGTGCACTTGGGTTCAACAAAACAGGTTGGCTACACATCCTCGTATGACTCTTGCTCAATGTTGTGAAGACATGAGCACCATGCATGTGCATGAACCCCTGTCTCAGCTGGGCTGTGAGTCCCAAACATGGAACCCAGACCCTGCAAGAACAGTGTAAACTGCCTCTTAGAAGCAACCAACTAGAAGTTCCTGTCCAGAAGGAGCCATTATTCGCCAGTGTTGGAGCTGTCAGGAGTGGCCTTGAGCTGACTTCTGCACCAAACTGGGAGGTGCCCTCAGGGCCTCTCACTGCTGCTTCAGGATCCTTGCTCTGTCTGGTGTGAAACAACAGGCTGGTAATTGTCAAACACAAAGAAAGGAGGCAAAGAGGTCACTTTCTCCTGCACTTGACTGTCACTGTGCATGGGACAGCCCTACCTTCCTTCTGAGAACATGGGCCAGGCATTTCTTTGTGATAATTGCTCCTCTGACTGTGCCTTCTCAGTATTTCTTCTGCATATCACCAACCAACATGATTTTGACTCCTTTACTTTAGCTAATGGATATTATGGGAACATCAAGTGTGTAAATATACTTTTACAAATTCTAAAAATTGCTTACCATTCAAGATATTGAATGCCTGCTTTGAGGGCAATTTGCTCCCCCATCAGTTGAGAATGATGACACAAAATCTGAGGCATGTCTTCTCATGGTAGAAAGGGGAAAAGGTATGTAAAGTAACAGGGGCTGAAATATGTGTTATTTGCCTTTTTTATGCCAGACTCTATGCCAGATGCCTTATATTACTTACTACACATAATGCTCACAAAAAATTCCTATAAAATAGAATTAATTATTTCCACTTTTCAGATGAGAAAACTGTAGTTGAAAGATCTAACATTGTTTGCTCAAAATCACAGAGCTAACAAAAGAAATATTCAACCCTCAAACTCATAGCTCTCTGATCTCCAAGTGCCTACCACAAGAGGTCTTTTGCCCATATATATAAACACACATACATATTTGCACACATGAACAAATGCAGGTATTTACACAGAGGCAAATACCAAACAAAAGTCTATATATCTTCATGTCTACATACCTGACTGTGTAAACATTTTCTCTGGACTGACCTGTAGGCAAAGCAGACTCTCCGTCTGTGCTTTCCTGGACTCTTGGCTGAGTGAGCTGACAATTGGCACAGGGACCCCAAGGAGCCCTTGAATATTTGCCCATTAAAAGACAAATGTTAGATTAATGGCCAATCGGAGACTTTTCCAGGGTTCTGGGTTTTTTATTTACCAGTGTCCTCAGTGAAAGTATGCTTGACCTTCTGACTGTGGATGCTGAATTAAGGAAGGGTGCTGGAGTTGGAAAACAAGAGCAGCACTTTGGCCTATAGGCACCTTTAGCCCTGGCATAGAGTGGAAACTCAATAGGTATTTGTAGATTGACTAACCAATTGACTAATCAATAAGGGTGACAAGCTGCAGCAGCAAATCCACTTCTTTGGGTAAATATGATTTATATACTTCAAGACTCTTACTTCTCAGAAGAAAACATTTGTAATTAATTTAGTCTTAAACACATCACCTTCCCTAATGATGGGGAAGAGGTCCTGGTTAGCTCTCCCACTTTCCAGATGTCATAGGCATCCTTGAGCTAGATCCACCTGGTGAATTCCAGCAGCCCACATAGGCGTCATTTCCCAGAAGCTAACTATCAACATAAATATTCTCCCAAGGCAAGACCCTGGTCTGATCCCCTCATGCTGCTACTGTCCCCTCATCCAGACTGCTGACTCCTTTCTGTCATGTCATCTCCAGTTCTTCCTATTTGGTTCCCCATCTCATCTCTTTTAGGCCTTATAGATTTGGCTTCATGCTTATATCTGACGCTTCCCCCACCCTTTTATTTTGATATCATTTGTAGCATCTGTTGAAAAATCCCTAGTTTAGCCCTAACCCTGCAAAATCTCACTGGAAAAAAGCCTCTCTCCCTGTTCCCAACCAGAATCTTAGTTGTCTGAGCATGTTAAAGGTTAATAGATGAGTTCACACAAACCCACATACACAAACAACAAGAAAATGGAAGCAAGAGCCTTCCAAATAGCCCAGTTGCAAAGAGGAAGCATACTCTCCCATACCTTGGCATCTGTACTCTACTGTGATGCCTCCAATTTAAATGTCAGTACAATTTGCCCTTATAAAAATACAGCTCTGTCCCCCTCTTCCACCAGAGACTACATCTGTAACCACGGTAACAAAATCCAGGTGCAGCAGCACAACCATGGTTACCATGAGGATGGAGAGCACAGAAAGGGTAAAAGGAAGGAAAGGTGCTGAAATGTTCTTATGCAGCCTGGGCTCCATTCAGGATCCACCTCTGTCCTCAATTAGTCCTGCTCAGGAGAGGCTAGGCATACTTACATCTATTTTACAAGGTTAAATGGTCCCTTGCCAGCAGTAATACTATTCTACCTCTTCTTCTACCTAACATCAAAATATCTGCTTCATCCAATTAGTTTAGCTGAAAGAAATTGTCAATCTCAGGAACAAAACAGTTAGAGCCACTGGTTGACTTACCTAAAACCAGGATAACTCTCTCTGGGCAAGATCCCTATGAGTTTGAGCTTGCTTTTCCAACTGAGATACTTCATGTTTCTCTCTCTCTGTGTCTCTCTCTCCCTCTCTCTCTCTCTCTTTCTCCCTCTCTCTCTCTCACACACACATACACACACACACACGGAAAAAGGAAGAAGAAAAACATGACATATGTATAGAGTTTTCCATTAACAACAGCATTAATACAGTTTCAAAGATAAATCACATGTTAGGTGACAAAATAAGTCTCAAATTTAAAAGTACTGAAATCATACAAAACGTGGTTTCCAAACAAGGAAGAATAAAATTAGAAATCAATATAGACAGGAATTTGGGAAATTCACAAGTACATAGCAACTTTATAAAAACACTTCTAAATAACCAATGAGTCAAAGGAGAAATCAAAAGGAAAATTAGAAAATAGTTAGGGATAAATAAAAATAAAAACATAATATACCAAAACTAATGGGATTCAGCAAGAGCAGTGCTCAGAGGAATTTTATAGCTGTAAACGTATATATTTAAAAACAAGAAAAATATCAGATCAGTACTAAACTTCTACCTTAAGAAACCAGAGGAAGAGAAAAACTAAAAAGAAAGTTTACTAAACCTAAACCAAGCAGAATGAAAACAAAAATTAGAAAAATAAATTAAACAGAATAGAAAAAAAATTATAGAAAAACAATGAAACCAAAAGTTAGTTCCCTGAAATGATCAACAAAATTGACACACTTAGTTAGCATAAACAAAAAAAGTGAGATTTAAATTTCTAAAGTCATCAATGAAAGAGGAGCTGTTTTGTAGGCTGCTACCTACAAAATTATAGGAATTAAAAGGGAGTACTATAAAAATATATAACCTAGATGAAATGGAAAAATTCCTAGAAAGACACAAATTCCTAAAATTTATTAAAGAAGAAACAGAAAATTTGAATATACATATAACTAATAAAAAGACTGAATTAGTGATCAAATTTCTCATGAAGAAAAGCCCAGGACCAGAAGACTTCATTGATGAAATTTTCCAAATATTTAAAGGATAATTAAAATCAACCTTTCACAAACTCTTTGAAAAAATAGATGAGGAGGAAAAAACTTTCCATTTTATTCTAACAGATCAGTATTACCCTAATGTCAAAACCAGACAAATACATCACAAGTAAAGAAAACTACAACTAAATGTCCCTCATGAATAAAGATAGAAAAATCCTCAACAATATACTACCAAATTGCAGCCAACAATGTATTAAAATAATTACATACCACGAACAACTGGGATTTATCCCAGGAATGCAAGATTGGTTAACATACAAAAATGAATCAATGTAATAAAATCATATTAATATATTAAGAGAATAAGGACAAAAGAACACAAATTATCTCTATAGACACCAAAAAGGCACTTAACAATACCCTTTCGTGACAAAAAGCACTCAACAAACTATGAATAGAAGGGCACTCTTCAACATGAAAAAGGGCATATATAAAAACTCACAGCCAACATCATACATAAAAGTAAAAGACTGAAAGCTTTGCTTCTAAATGTCAGGATCAAGACAGGTAATTTGCTCTCATCACTTCCACTCACCACTCTATTGGAGGATTTAGGCAGGGTAATTGGTCAAGAAAAAGACGTTGAAGTTTTCTAGTTTGGAATAAAAAGTACATAAAATCATCTCTGTTTCCAGATGCCATAGTCTTGCACATAGAAACTCCTAAGGAATTCACACACATACAAAACTATTAAACCTAATAAATAAGTTCAGGAACATTGTAAGATAAAAGATCAGAGTACAAAAATCAATTGTATTTCTGTAAACTAGCAATAAACACTCCAAAAATGAAATTAAAAAACTAATTTATAATAGTACAAAAATGAACACTTAAGAAATCATTTATCAAAAACAAAGACAAGACTTAAAATGTAAAACATATAAAACATATTTGCAAAAATTAAAGACCTGTGTAAATTGAAAGACATTTGTGTTCATGGATTGGAAGACTTCATACTAATAATATAGCAATGGTCTCCAAAGTAATCTACAGATTCAATATAGTTTCTATCAAAATTCTAAAATTTTTGGCCTTATTTTTTCAGAAATGAACATACTGTTCCTAAAACATACATTGAAATTCAAGGGTCTCAGAATAGCAAAACAGTCTTGAAAATGCAAGACAAAAATTGGGACTTGTATTTGTCAATTTCAAAACTTACTGCAAAGATACTGTAAAAAAATTGTGTGGTACTGGCATAAGGATAGATGTATATATCAATGGAAAAGAATTGAGTATATAAGTAAGTCAAACAGAGAAAGACAAATTCTATATTATTTCACTTATATGTGGAATCTAAAAAACAAAATAAATGAACAAACAAAACAGAAACAAACTCATAGATACAGAGAACAAATTGATGGTTGTCAGGGTGGAGGGAGTCAGGGGGCTTGGAGAAAAAAATGGAAGGGATGAAGAAGTGCAAGTTGCCAGTTATAAATACAGTCACTGGAATACAAAGCACAGCATAGGGAATACAGTAAATATTATTGTAATAACTATATATGGTATCAAATAACTTTTGAGCAGCAAAAGATAGCTTTGTAAGGTATATGGTTATCTAACCATTATGCTCTACACCTGAAGCTAATACAAAATAATGTTGAATGTAAACTGTAATTGAAAAGAATCTTAAATAAAAAGTGTAAAAAGAAGATACTCAACATCATAAATCATTAGGGAAATGCAAATCAAAACCACAATGAGGCGCCACTTCACATCCCCTTAGGATAGATATATAATCAAAAGGACAGGCAATAACAAGTGCTGACAAGAATGTGGACAAATTGGGCCCTTCATTCATTGGTAGCAGTAACATAAAATAGTGCAGACACTTTAGAAAATAGTTTGACAGTTTCTCAAGATAAATGAAGCATATGTCCATAAAAATTGTACAAAAATGTTTATAACAACAATAATTATTCACAATAACTAAAAAGTGGGAACTCAAGTGTCTACCAAATTATGTATGGAAAACTAGATGTAATTTATCCTTAAAATGTTATGTTCTTTAGCCACAAAGTACTGATATATACTGCAAGGATGAGCCTTGAAAATATTATGATAAATCAAAGAAGCCAGACAAAAAATAAGGCCATATATTGTATGGTAATATTTATGTGAAATGTTTAGAATAGACAAAACATAGAGCCAAAAGTAGATTAACAATCACCAGGAACTGAGGGGAGTGGGAAATGGGGAGTGATTGCTCCCTATTTCATAGCAAATAGATACTGTTTCTTCTGGGGATAATGTAAATATCCTAGAATTAGAGTGGTGATGGTTGCACAAGCTTGTGAATGTACTAAGTATGTAATGTACATTTAAAAGATAAATTTTATAGTAAATGACTTGTATCTCAAAATTTTTTAAAAAGAATATATAACCTAGTATATCACAAGGAAATATTAGACAAACACAGAATAAGAAATATTTTGTTTTTTTAAGAAAGGAAATTATTCTTCAAAAATGTCATAAAATTATGTGGGAATGTGCTAGATTAAAGGATGATAAAGAGGCAAACAGCTAAATGCAATACCCAATATTAGACTGGATCCTGCACTCAGGGGGGAAATGCTATAAAGGATATTAGATCAAGTGCTATTTTGAAATATAGGATGATAGACTAGATGAAATAATTATATTAACTTAAATTTCTGAAGTTGAGAACTGTATTGTAGTTATGTAAGAAAATATCCTTACCCTTAGGAAATGCATACTGAATTATTTAAGGAGAGAGGGAAAGAGGCAGAGATTTATTTATCTAACAACCTACAGAGTGTGAGCATGCAAATGATGAAGCCCATGGAGTAAAAAGTTAACAATAGGTGATTGAAGATAAAGAGTGTATATGTATTCTTCATGTTACTTTTATTCTAGCAATCTTTCTGTAAGTTTAAAATTATTTCCAAGTAAACAGTTTTAAGAAATACATAATGTAGAGAGATCAGAGGCTGTTCTTGTGATATAGCAAATTATCATTTTATTCTGCAGTTGGAGACTTTCTGGGGTGTAGAAACATGGAGGCTTAAAAGTTCTTGCACAGAAAGTTCTTGGAAGAACCTGGTATGTACTCCCTAAAGTGTGAATTGCAAAGGGATAGTTTACCATCTGTCACCTGGACAAGTCTGAACAATGATTAGGCAAGAAATGAGGACAGCAGTGGGTTGGATATAAGTCCACCATCCACAGGAGAGGAATGCAAGGGTTTCCATGGGGCAAGCAGATACTATGGAAAGTGCAAAAAAAAAAAAAATCTCAAGTCACTTTGAAAGGATTCTGAACAAGGGGTGAACAGCCAAGGTGAAAAAACACCAGGATTATTTAGCCATATAGTACCTGAAAGGAGTCACAAATGGGATGAGGAGTACATCATAGTTTTTTGTGCAGGGATTTTCGAATAACCCACAAAATTATGTTTTGAAAAAATGTTTTTCACTCAGGAAGCCGAATGAGGCTGAAGTAAAACCAAGATAACTAGTTTTTGTTTAAATTCATGACTTCTAACCTCAAGGTACCAGTTGGGCTGCTACAATCCTGCAATCGCATTTTTCTTGCCTTTTCTCCTCCCCCTTCTATTTCACATCTTCACCCCTCTCCTCAAATCTGCAGCACCTTTCATTCCCAGATGGTCTCTGTAGTGTGTAGTTGCAGCCTCTGTCCAAATTACCTCCTACTCCTTATATTAAGTACCTATTGTGACAAACCCCCAATTCAAATGTTCAGCCTAGATCCCCGACCTCCACTTTTCAAACTTAATGAGTACAAAAAAAAATGAAACTTGTTTTTCGACAACCCCCAAATGAGCCCTATTACTCCTGCAGCCTTTCCCATTTCAGTAAATGACAGATCCACCAGTCCAGTTGCTAGTGAAGTTATCTAAGGTCCCTTACTTCTTTTTTTCTGACTTACTAAAAAGTTTATTTTATTTTTTCCACTTATACATGGGTTTATGTTAATAAACATATACAGTATTGTAAATGTATTTTCTCTTCCTTATGATTTTCTTTGTTATAATTTCTATTGCATTTTCCCATTACAATTTAACTCCCTTTAACTCCCCCCACCCCCCTGCAAAAATCACACTGTTGTCCATGTCCACGAGTCCTTTGCCCTTTTTGCTCAGTCTCTATACCCACTAAATTCCTCCCCTCCTTACCAGTCATCCTGCTCTCTATAAGTCTGTTTCTATTCTGCTTGTTAGTTCAGGTTGTTCATTGGATTCCACATATGAGTGAAATCATATGGATTTGTCTTTTTCTAACTGCCTTATTTCATTTATTTCACATAGGCAGCTCTCTGGGTCCATCAACACCATTGCAAAGGGTAAAACTTTCTTCTCCTTTACAGCCAAGTAGTATTCCATTGTGTAAATGTCCCATAGCTGTTTCATCCACTCATCTACTGATGGACACTTGGGCTGCTTCCGTATCTTGGTGATGAACATAAGGATCGTTATGTTCTTTTGAATTTAATGTTTTGGGTTCCTTCAGATATATTCCTAGACGTGGGTTCACTACATCAAAAGGCAGATACATTTTTAATTTTTTTAAGGTATCTCCATACTGCTTTCCACAGTGGGTGCACCAATCTGCATTCCCACGAACAATGCAAAAGAGTTCCCCTTTTCCATATCCTCATCAGCACCTGTTGTTTGTTGATTTATTGATGATAGCCATTCTGAGCAGTGTCAGGTAATATCTCACTGTGTTTTAATTTGCATTTCTCTAATGATAGTGACACTGAGCACTTTTCATATGACTATTGGCCATCTGTACATCCTCCTTGGAGAATTCTCTATTCTAGTCCTTTGCTCATTTTTTAATTAGGTTGTTTTTCGGTGTTGAGTTTTGTAAATTCTTTATAAATTTTGGATATTAGCCCCTTATCGAATGTATCAGCAAACATATTCTCCCATTCTATGGGTTTTCTTTAAAGCCAGAAATGAGTATAAGGAAGGAAATTATAAAGATCAGAGAAGAAATAAACAAAATAGAGTCTTTTAAAAAGGTACAAAAGATCAATGAATCCAAGAGCTGGTTCTTTGAAAAAATTAACAAGATTGACAAACTTTTAACCAGACTGATCAAGAAAAAAAGAGAGAGGACCCAAATAAATAAGATCAGAAGTGAAAGAGGAAGAATAAGAACTGACACCAAAGAAACATGAAGGATTGTAAGAAAATATTGTGAATAAATAAATGTGAAAAAATGGACAACCTGGATGAAATGGATAAATTCCTAGAAACATATAATCTTCCAAAACTAAACTGGCCTTGCCTGGTGTGGCTCAGTGGATTTAGTACTGGCCTGCAAACCAAAAGGTCACTGGTTTGATACTTAGGGTACATGCCTGGGTTGCAGGCCAGGTCGCCATTCAGGGTTGGTGTATCCCTTGCACATCAATGTTTCTCACCTTCTCTTTCTCTGTCCCTTCCCATCTCTCTCAAACTAAATAAGTAAAATCTTTTAAAAACCTTAAAAAAGAAAAACCCAACTGCTGGAAGCAACCTAAGTGCCCATCAGTAAATGAGTGGATCAAAAAATGTGGTACATTTACACAATGGGATACTATGCAGCAGAAAAAAAGAAGGAGCTCCTACCCTTCACAACAGCATGGATGGAACTGGAGAGCATTATGCCAAGTGAAATAGGCCAGGTGGTGAAAGACAAATACCTTATGATCTCATCTATATGTTGGACCTAATCAACAAAACAAACAAGCAAGCAAGCAAAATATAACCAGAGACATTGAAATAAAGAACAAGCTGACAGTAAGCAGAGGATAATGGGGGGGAAAGGGGAAGAGTCATCAAGGAACATGTATAAAGGACCCATGGACAAAGCCAAAAGAGGGAGTAGGATTGAGTGTGGGAAGTGGAGATGGGTGGGGCAGGGGAGAGTTCTGGGGGGCAGGGAGAATGGGGACAACTGTAGTTAAACAGCAATAAAAAAAGAAAAGGAAAACTAAACCAGAAAGAATCAGAGAACCTGAATAGACAGATTATACCTAGCTAAATTGAAGCAGTAATCACAAAACTCCCAATAAACAAAAGCCCTGGACCAGATGGCTTCACAGGTGAATTTTACCAAACATTCTGAGAATATGTCTTCTTATCAAACTATTCCATAAAATCCAAGAGGAGAAAAGGCTGCCAAACTCATTTTATGAGGCCAGAATTATTGTAATTCCAAAACAGGATAAAGATACTACAAAGAGAATTATAGGCCCATATCCCTGATGAATATAGATGTTCAAATCCTCAACAAAACATTAGCAAACCAAATACAGCAATGCACCAAAAAGATCGTATACCATGATCAAATGGGATTTATTCTGGGAATGCAAGTTTGGTACACATTCACAAATCAATAAATGTGATCCACTGCATAAACAAAATGAAGCATAACCATATGATCATATCAATAGATGCAGAAAAAGCATTTGATAAAATCCAACCCCCATTTATGATAACTCTCAGCAAAGTGGGAATAAAGGGAAATATCTGAACATAATAAAGGCCCTATAGAACAAACGCAGTGCCAGCATGAGACTCAACAGGCAAAAACTAAGTGTTCACCTTAAGATGGGGAACAAGACAGGGATGTCTGCTTTCAATTCACTTATTCAACATACTACTGGAAGTCCTAGCCACAGCAATCAGACAAGAAGAAATAAGGCATCCAAATTGGAAAGAAAGAAATAAAACTGTCCTTATTTTCAGATGATATGATACTGTACATAGAGAAACCCAAAGATCCACCAAGAAACTACTAGAACTGATCAATGAATTCACCAAAGTAGCAGGTTACAAAGTTAATATCCAGAAATCAGTTGAATTTTTACATGCCAATAACAATCTAACAGAAGGGGAAATTAAGGAAACAATCCCATTCACAATTGCTTCAAAAAGCATAAAATACCTAGGAATAAACCTAACCAAGGATATAAAAACCTGTACTCAGAAAGACAAATACCATATGATCTCACTTATAAGTGGAACCTAATCAACAAAACAAACAAGTAACCAAAATGTAACCAGAGACATTGAAATAAAGAACAAACTGACAGTAACCAGAGGGGAGGTGGAGGAGGACAATAGGGAAAAGAAAGGAAAGGGCTGTTAAGTAACATGTATAAAGGACCCTTGAACAAAGCCAAAGGGGTGTAGGACTGAGGGTAGGGGGTGGAGTGGGTAGGGCGGGAGAAAGTGGTAGCAGGAAAATGGAGACAACTCTACTTGAACCGCAAGGAAAAAAAAAAGAAAAAACTAAGATAAAAGAATTAGCAAAAAGTAAAAGAGAAAAGTCAGAACATCAATTTACTTTGGGAGTATGTTATATAATCTGGGAAATTGCAGGAGGAAATCTCATAAAATGCTAAAATGTTCTATAACTTGATCTGGGAGTTGTATATTAATATGTGGAGGACAAATTTTTCATCTGTACACTTAAGATTAGTGTACTTTGGAATATAATTGTATATTGTCCTGTAATAAAAATTTATTGTGTTAACAAAAAAACAACAGAAGACATATCCACTGCTTGATCTTTTGAAACAAAAGAAATAAATGTCTCTAAGAAAGGTCTGCAAAAAGGAAAACTAAAATTAGAAGACACTGCAAAAAGAAATGGAAGAAGATACAAATAAGTGGAAACACATACTGTGCTCATGGATAGGAAGAATTAACATGGTTAAAATGTCCATACCACCCAAAACAATCTATAGCTTCAACCCAATTCCTATCAAGATTCCAATGACATATCTCACAGAACTAGAACAAATATTTCAAAAATTTATATGGAACCACAAATGGCCTCTCATAGCAACAATGATCCTGAGAAAGAACAAAGGAGGAATCACACTACCTAATGTGAAAGTATCCTATCAGGCCATAGTAAACAAAACAGCATGGTACTGGCATAAAAACAGACACATAGATCAATGGAACAGCATAGAGAGCACAGAAATAAACCCATACCTTTATGGTTAGTTAATATTCAACAGAGGAGGCAAGCACATACAATTATTTTATTCAAAAAATGGTGTTGGGAAAATTGGACTGATATATGGAGAAAAATGAAACTAGACCACCTTCTTACATGACACACAAGAATAAATTCAAAATGGATTAAAGACTTAAATGTTAGACCTGAAACCATAAAAATCGTAGAAGAAAATGTAGGTAGCAAAATCTTGGACATTGCTCATAGCAATATTTTATTGGATATATCTCCCCAGGCAAGGGAAACAAAATAAAAAATAAACAAATAGGGCTTCATCAAACTAAAAAGTTTTTGCACAGCTGTAGAGTCCCTTATTTCCTTTTCATTTTAAATACTATGCAGAAACAAACCCTGTTGGATTTACCTTCAAAAGATTCAGAATATGATTACTCCTCATCTTCCTTCCTAGTGTAAGCCACCACCATCTGTCACCTAGATTACTGTAATCATCCACTAACTGTCCTCCCTATTTTTGACCTTGACTTTCTAAAGTCTATTCACTCAGCAGTCAGAGAGACCATGTTAAAAAGTAAATCAGATCATATCCTTCATCTCTACACACTCTTCAATGATTTCTCAGACTAACCAAAGTAAAAGCTCAAGTCCCTACCATGACCTAGAAGCCCAACATGACTGACCCCATCCTCAATAGCCTCTCTGCCGCAGAGTCTGCTACACTGCATCATACTCATTCCCCTAGCCACACTCGGATCTTTGGGTTCCTTGGATACTTGGTCTTCACTGCTTAGATTTTCTTCCCCATATCTCTCCACAGCTCACTCCCTTACTTCCCTTAGGTTTCATTCATATGTCACTTTACCAGGAAGCCCTTCATTGGACTTTCTATGTAAAACTGCATTCCTAGAATTTCCAGTTCCCCTTTTCTGCTTTATTTCTCCCCTTAGCCTCTATTGTTTTCAAATCTAATATATTTTTATTAATATATTTTGCCTTGCCTGCTTGAATATAAGTTCCATGAAGGTAAGGCCATTATTATACTGGTCCATACCAAGAACAAAGAAGAGTGTCTGTCACAGATTAAGAACATAATGAATATTGTTGAATGAATAAACAAATCCCTCCTCCAAGTCTGAGTCCAGGAGCACCCAGAAATGGCCTAAACATGTGGGAGGAGGTAGAGCAATGCTAGTGAAGTGCTGAAGAACAAACATGGCCTTTATGCCAATGCTGATCAGTGAGCAGAGAGTCGGGTCTGACCAGGGTGAGATAAGAAGCTTTAAACTGCATATGGAAGGAAGTTTGATTTAAATTGGTCTAAACATGTTAACATCTGAAGACAAGACTATTCTTATATCTAAAGCAGATCAGAATAACTGTAGGTTCTCCCTACACCCTGTGGTGGGGAAGGGAAAGCTGACAGAACAGATTACAAGTCATTGTGGGAGCACACTAAAGCGATTTTAGAGATGCTCCTTGCCTAGCTCAATTTGTTTTATATACCTGATGTCCTTTGTCACTGCTAATGCAGAAGACTGTGCAGAGGACAGTGGTGTGGCCATATTGGAATATGCGCAAGCCCCACTGGCAAGATCCGTTTCCTTAACAAGGTCGACAGCATTTTGCACAACATGAAATAAAGACGTGTGTCAACTGAGCCAAATGGGACAGGTGCCTTTCTGCACCCTGCTTTTTGAGGCAAATCCAGCATTTGCCAACAAATCCCTGAATCTATCTTGAGCCTCCATCAATTGTAAGCAGTGCCCTAGGCTTGGGTAAAAGCATGATGGCCTTGAAAGTGCCCTAAAGAGGAAGAAAAGCCTACCCCAAAAGAGTGAGAAGAAAGAATGGCATGAGGGAAGGGTGTAGAGGTAGGAATCTACAGTGTACACAAGAAAACTCCAGCAGCATAGCATAGCATAGCAATGAGAAGAGGAATGTTAGCAGTTACTGTGAGACAAACAAGGAGGGCTTGTGCTGAGTAATACCTTTTAGGATCTGAATTATTTTATCTCACATATATTAATGTTCATACCCCATGCCTTTTAAATCTTCACCAAAGTCACTGAAGAGAGTGTACTGAAGGATAGCTGTGGTCAAAAGATGCACAAAGCCCCTGGAAACCCTTTTCTAAATCAGCCTTAATCAGGTATTTCACACCATGTGGAGTGAACAATCAACAGAGTCCCTTAGAGCCCTAACTCCTACCAGTGCCTTTCAAACTTGCCCACAGGAAAGTCATGAAAGGCCCTATCAAAGGTCTTGTTTAAACCAAATAAAGTATTTTTGCTGAGTATTGCACTTTTGAAAATTTCAGTGACTGAATCAAACTCTACATTGACACTCATGTATACTCATATTTAGAGCATCATTCAAAAGGAGCAGTCCACACTTATAGATTCATATTCTTAATGCTTACAACAGGACAACACACTAGGCTGTATTCTAACAGCTTTATAATTATCAAAGTATTTCATTCTCACAATATCTCTAGGGACAGAGTGGTTAAGTAGCTTGTCCAAAGTTAAACAGCTAGTAAGCAGCAAAACTGGGTTTCAATCCCTGGCAGTCTATTTAGCTCCTGAATTTATGCTGTTTAAAGCTTATTAAGCCTGAGGTACAGAAACAAAAACCTGATTATACATTCCTTTCTTTTTCTTTGCGGGTTACTTCCCCCTAAAGATGACTCCAGGCCAACTCACATCCAAGTTCTCATTGATATAGCCATTGTTTTACCCCCTTCATAAGCCTTATTTTCTTATATTCATACAGTCTATGCCAAGGATGTAACATCTGGCCTTTTTTTTTTATCATCCTTTGCAATATATAGCCACCACTCCCTTCCACCCAAGGTCAATGTCATGCCCTTTACAAATGTGTTTTTGCTTCTTTCCATCTCCACTTAGGTGACAGAGGAAGTCTAGAGGTGGCTGAAATTGGGTATTTTCCTTCCCCTTGTTGGTTAGGCTATGGTAAAACCCATGTTGGTCAGCACTGGTGAAATAGTTTCTCCTGATAGAGACAGACAACAGCATGGTAATAAGCAGAGAAAAGGAAGGGGTGGGGGCTGGGGGGAAGTGGACAAAGGATGGGGGAAAGGAGACATCTGTAATAATGTCGACAATAAAAATATACTTTATACTGCATTTAAAGACTTCTTGAAACTCTGAGCAAAAGGGCTATACTGGGATCAAGTGAAACTGTAGCTAGTCCTGACATTATAACTAGGTTCTTAGGAAAACTGGAGGACCAAAAGTTATATAACAATTCCCTGAACTTTTTAGGTTTATATCTCCCAGAAAAGAGTTACTTGATCATAAGGAAATGGAAGACTTCCCCCACACACACTTTACCACCACATCAACAGGAATGCTGTATAGTAACAGGGGACCACAGCTAAAAAGAACTGCAAGGTTTAGGTTCACTAAAGGAGTCTCTAGGAAAGCTCTAAGACAACAGGGGATGCAAACAAAGACACTAGAATAAAGTTTAGCCTCTGACACTTAAAACTATAGCAAACAGTAACCAAATAGCCTAACTTCTAGCCAGATACACATAAAACTTCATAGCCAGAACTAGATTCAGTTATGGCAGAGATTTTACAATTGTCAGATTGGTAATTTTAATAACTAAGATTAATTTGCTAAGGACTCTAATAGAAAAAGTAGGTTACATGCAAGAACATGTGTATAATGTAGGCAGAGAGTTGGAAGCTCTAAGAATCAACATGAAGTAGTAGAAATAAAATATCAATACACTGCAACAGAAATGAAGAATGCCCTTGATGGGCTCATCAGTGGAGTGGACATGCCCAAGAGAAAAGGATCAGTGAGCTTGAAGACATGTAAATAGAAACTTAAACTAAAAACGTGCAGCAAAATAGAGAGTGGAAGGCGGGGGCGGGGGGGTATCCAAAAATCACAGAACAATTACAATAGGTGTAACATATGCATAATGTAAAATACCGGAAGGAAAGAAAGAGAAAAAAAACAGAAGAAAAATTTGAAAATATAAAGGTTGAGAGTTTTCCAAAATTAGTGACAGAAACAAAATCATAGATCTAGTTATTCAGAGACCACCAGGCATAATAAATACCCAAAATTGTACACCTAGGCATATCACAGTGAAACTATGGAAAATGAATACCAAACAGAAAATTCTGAAAGTCAGAGGGAAAAAACACCTGACCTGTAGAGAAATAAGGATAAGAATTACAATGGCCTTCTCTTCCCAAACCATGAAAACAAGAAGAGAATGAAATGAAATATTTAAAGTGTTGAAGGTAAAAAAAGTTAGAATTCTGTATCCTAAAGTAAAATTACCTTTCAAACATGAAAGAGAAATATTTTCTCAGACAAAAGTTGAGGGAATTTGTTACCAGCAAACCTGCTAAATGCTAAAGAAAATTCTTCAGAGAAAAGGAAAATGATGTAGATCATAAACTCAGATATCTGCAGAGAAAGTAATAGCATTAGAAAAGGAATAAATAAAGGCAAAATAAAGTCTTTTATTTTTGTTATTCTTCATTGATTTAACAGGTAATGGTTTGTTTGAAACAAAAATAGTGAAAATATATTAGGTGCTAATGACTTAAGAATAAGTGAAATGAATGACAGCAATTTTATAAGGGATGGGAGAGAGGAATTTAGGAGCTCTTATAAGGTACCTACTCCTGTGCAACAGTATAGCATTTGAAAGTACATTTACATTTGTTGTAAATGCATATTAAAATTCTAGGGCAACCAATTTAAAAAAGGTAAAAAATTTACCAACCAATTATTCAGAAATTACTCACACAGGCGCTTCCTAGATCACAGCCCTCTCTCCCATCCAGGATTTATTTCTGTCTACACTGTCAGAACCCAGGAATATGTAACAGGAATAATGTGGAAATGGGTACTAGGACTCAATGACCCACATTGGTGGTTGGATTTTGACTGGAGGTGTGAGGTGATGTTGGGTACAGAAGAAGGCTATTTTTGAAGCAACTCAGGTCAGATCTACCCTGACCCCAAGCTCATTGATAAAGTGTCTGAATTTTAGCTAGCTTCACACTTTCTGCACTCTTCTACTGTACTTCCTAACTGCCCCCAAAAGCAACCATTAGGCACCTTGAACAAACTACAATACCTCTGTGCATGGGCCAGAATCAAGGCCCAAATCCATATTCTTCCATAGTCCATTAAACAAACTGCTCAAACTCCCAAATTGAGACAACTGGTTTACTTTCATTGTACACTAGATTTCTGCCTTTCTCACCTGTTCACAAGTGAAGCTCATATTCTCTTCTGCATCATCACTTCTTCTTTGACTAATAAATTATTCACAGATGTGATGTTATTTCTTCCATATTAAAAAATAGATAACACCCTTTAATCTGCTTTCCTTCTCAACTTCTACTCTATTTCTCTATTTGCCCTTTACAATAAAACTAATAAAAAATTATATTTACTTGTTTCTCATTTTTCACCTCTGGTTCTCTTTTGGACTCACTGCTTGCAGGTTTTTCCCTACCCACCACTCTTATCAAAGTCACCAGTGATTTCCAGGTTGCTAAGACAACTGTCAATTCTCAGTCCTCATTTTACTTGACCTTTTTTTATCTACACATGTCCCTTAGTGTATCGAAGTCCAGTGTCATGGATTTATATATTATCATTAATTATGCTGATGACACCCACATTTACAGCCCAAGATTAGGCCTCTTTGATTTCCAGACCCATATACCCAATTGCCACTAAACCTCATTCCGTGGATGTCTCAAATTCAGCAAGTATAAAACTGAGGTTCTGTCCTTCCCCACCACCAAAACTTCCCAGAGCCTTCACCAGTGCTATTAACGGCAATTGTATTCTTCCAGTACACTGTTCCAAGTCCCAGAGCTTGGCTACATCCTTAACTCCTCTCTCATTTCCCACAACCAATTTGTTGGCAAATCCTTTTAGCTTTCCTTTAAAATATATTCAGAATCTGACACCTTCCACATTTATTCTTACCACCCTGGTCCAAGTAATAATTTCTCACCTGGAATATTTCAACAGTATCTTAACAGGTCTTTCAGCTTGCATATAGCCTATTCTCAATATTTTAGCCAGAATGAGTTTATTAAAACTGCTTCAGGGGCACAGTTTTTGCAACTGCTAGTCCCTCTGTCTAGACCATTCTTACACACTGTGTATGCCCTCATATCCTGAAATTGTTGCTGAGATACTCTTTCTCAGAAAAGCCTTCACTGACTTCCCAGCCCCAGCATTCTTTACCAACTTTCTAGCTTTAGTTTTCTCCATAGCACTTACCTTCTTAGGTAAGCACTTAGATACTTCACTTAGCATATTTTATGTTCCTCCTCTTCACTTTGTTTACAGTCTGTCTCTCTCCATGACAATGTAAGCTCCATGAACATAGATATTTCCTTGTTTCCACTATTGTTTTGCCCCCAACTTGCAGAATGATGCTTGGCACATGGATAAAAATAAGAAAAAAATATAATACATGGTATTTGTTGAATTAATGCATCAATCCTTTGATATTTAATCCTAAATACCTAACTTTCTATTTTCCAAACATCTTCCATAAAATTATCTGAACATTTTCTTGGAGACTACTGACACCTTTTGAAATTCAAACTACTAAAAGTTGACAGTTTCTTAGAAACCATTTATCAACCTCTGCTCTTTGCAGAAAACTAATCATAGACGTCAGTTATAATTTTAAGTGAAAATTGGTCTCCTTCCAATAAGATGGTGCTGTGGCATTCCAGGAAGCTGCCAGAGGGCCTGCTTACCTCTGTGGGTCTCAAAGCATTTCCAAATTTCATTGCCTTCAGACATTCCCCCCAAATTATTTTAATCAGTTCCCAGTCATTTTTGGCACAACTCTGGGATCCTTTCCAAATATAGAAAACACAATATATGCACATGAAATCAAACTGGCTTAGAACTTCTCATCAAATTGGCTTAGTATTTCTCATCAAATTCTATCGGAGTCCAGTAGCAGTGTTTCTAGTATGGCCTACAGCTTTGTAGCCATAGTTTTAAGTTCCATTGTGTCTTCCCCCACATCCCACCAGAGTATATAAAATTTCACAATAATTGCTCATAAACATTTTTTCCTAACCAAATTAAGAGCACGGAAGGCAATCACTCAACTAAAGAATGTAATCATATAACTAAAATTTTAGTTATATTACTTAATTTCCATTCCCCAATTGTTCCATATCATTCTCTTATATGATGTTATTCTCCGGTATTTTCCTTTTTTGTGAGCAAAGGAAATGCCAAATTAAACGACATCTATTCATAGAGACACAAACCCAGCTCTCATTTCCCACCATGAACTCAGCTGCAACCTAACTGGCATTGAGCATGCCTCTCCTGTGGTGTCTTATTCTGCTGGATTTACCAGGGACTTGTTCTGCCAGTGGAAGAAAAAGTGAGCCTCAGGGACTACAAACAGGTACTAACAGATGCCCTTCCCCTTAGTGCAAAGATATTTCTAAATATGTTCTATTATGTGCACACAGAATTTTCCCCAGAGAAATCCTAAAACCTTTAGCTATGAACAACCCAGCTTGACTTTTCTCCATGTGGTCAGAAGTCCATACTACCATTCAGTCTGACTTACCCGCACCAAGGCTGAGGAACATGACACAGGTTGGAAAACCTTCAACTCCTTTCCAGACTTTTTATTTTTTAGAAAGGCCTCGAATGTTTGTTATAGCCAGCTCTGCATTAAGGTAGAAGTTAGACAAGTAATGGAGCAGTGCTTGGGTTTTCATTGCTATGTTCAAAGGTAATCTTTTTTTAAACTAAAAAAAGTACTTATTACTGTTCCTTTCATACATCTTATTGTTCAGGAAATAATCATAAGTATATATCTAAGGTAATGTACTGTCACACACTCTGTTTAAAGGGAAACACTGTAGGTAAAACTAACCAGCCATCCAGAGTTCTCAGCCTATGGGACCTTGCTTTCTGATTTCATATTAATTCCTGAAAATCAGAAATGTCATCTCCAAAAACTATTAAGGGGGTTATAAAAAATACTTTCCTTAATATTGTAGTTGGAGAATGGGAATGTATTTTCTTTTTTTGTATATTTCATCGATTATGCTATTATAGTTGTCCTATTTTTTTCTCACCTTTAATCTCCTCCTCCCTACACCCCACAACTCACCAGCATTCTGCTCCCATAGTTCATGTCCATGGGTCATACATTAACCTATTTGGCTCCTCTGTTTCCTATACTATTCTTAACCTCCCCCTATTTTGTACCTACCATTTATGCTTCTTATTCCCTGTACCTTTTCCTCCATTCTCTGCCCCCTCTCTGATAATGCTCCATGTGATCTCCATTTCTGTGATTCTGTTCCAGTTCTAGTTGTTTGCTTAGTTTGTTTCAGTTTTTGTTTTTAGATTCAGTTGTTGATAGTTGTAAGTTTGTTGTCATTTTACTCTTCATAGTTTTTATCTTCTTTTTCTTAGATAAGCCCCTTTAACATTTCATATAATACAGGCTTGGTGATGATGAGCTCCTTTAACTTGACCTTATCTGGGAAGCACTTTATCTGCCCTTCCATTCTAAATGATAGTTTTGCTGGACAGAGTAATCTTGGATGTAGGTCCTTGCTTTTCATGACTTTGAATACTTCTTTCTAGCCCTTTCTTGCCTGTAAGGTTTCTTTTGAGAAATCAGCTGATAGTCTTATGGGAACGCCTTTGTAGGTAGCTATCTGATTTTCTCTTGCTGCTTTTAAAATTCTCTCCTTATCTTTAATCTTGGGTAATGTAATTATGATGGACCTTGGTGTATGCTTCCTTGGATCCAACTTATTTGGGACTCTCTGAGCTTCCTGGACTTCCCGGAAGTCTATTCCCTTTTCCAGCTGGGGAAGTTCTCTTTCATTATTTTTTCAAAAGAATTTTCAATGTCTTGCTCTTCCTCTTCTCCTTCTGGCACCTCTGTGATTGGAATGTTGGAACATTTAAAGTTGTCCCGGAGGTTCCTAAGCCTCTCCTCATTTCTTTGAATTCTTGCTTCTTCATTCTGTTGGAGTTGAATGTTTATTTCTTCTTTCTGCTCCAAATCGTAGATTTGAGTCCCAGTTTCCTTGCCTTCACTGATGGTTCCCTGTATATTTTGCCTTATTTTACTTTTCATAGCTTCATTTTTTCCTCTATTTTGGGACCATAGAGGGACTCAACCATTTCTGTGAGTGTCTTTACTACCAGTGTTTTGAACATTGCATCTGATAGATTGGCTATCTCTTCATCACTTGGTTGTATTTTTTTCTGGAGTTTTCATCTGTTCTTTCATTTTGGCCATATTTCTTTGTCTTGGTGCTTCTGTTACATTATAAGGCATGGAGCCTTAAGTATTTGTCAGGGCGGTCAACTCACTTGGTGTTGTGGTGCTGTATGTGGGAAAGGGGTTAGAGAGGGAACTATGTCCCTTGCTCAGCTCTCGCCCTGCTTTCAGTCACTTACCTGACTACCCACAAGCAAATTGGGTCCTTCTGGTGCTGATTCCCTGGTGGGTGGGTCTCTCCAATGAACTCTCCTGTGAGGCTGGTAGTTTCTCCTGCTGTCACAATGCCCACAGATTTTCATAGCCAGAGGTTTTGAGGCTTTCTTTTCCCATGCTGCAACCCTGGATTGCGTGGTCTGTCTCGCCCCCTAGTTGATCCTCCTAGTTTATCTTCATGCAAATGTGGGACCACCTGGTCCACCAGCTGCCACCTCACCTGCCCAGTCCTCCAGCCACTGCCTTGCCGCAAGTCCTCCATGCCCCAGCTGCCTGTCTCCGCCCCTCCTACAAGTCTGGATGAATGTTTCTTCTTTAGCTCCTTAGTTGCCGGACTTCCGTACCATTCGATTTTTTGGCAGTTCTGGTTGTTTTTGTTTTTAAATTTGTTGTTGTCCTTCTTTTGGTTGTGCAAAGAGGCAAAGTGAATCTACCTATGCCTCCACCTTGGCCAGAAGTCCCAGAAATGTTTTGTAAAGTATTAAAAAAATCAATTAAAGATGAACTCTTTTATTAAAAAAAACATTTAAAATAATTATTTAAACAGGCTTCTAATCATCCCAATGTAAATTTCTGAATAGGTCACCATGTTTCTTATAATAAAAAGAATTGAAAGCCTTTGTTTTCATGCATCACAGAAGGGACAGTTGCCCTTTCATTACCCTGTCCTCCTGACTGTCACACTACCCACCCACACCCTTTTTCCAGGAAACAGGACAGCAAGGTATTCACTACCATGTACTACCAACATCAGTTTAGACAGAACAGCCTCCGTGACCATTGGAACTCATACTCCATCATCAATAAGTGCTCCTAGGGCATTGGCCTTTGACTTTCCTGATTTTCTTCCCCTTTCTTAATTTAATGGAAACTCTTGGTTGCCCAGTGTACACATCAAATATTCTGTAGCCCTCTCAGCGATGGGCACCTTCTCTTACACAGGCATGTTCCACTGTGCCTGGGAGTTGGGTCTGTATCCTTCATGCTCCTCATTGAAGCATCTCCTTTTCTCCTTCAAAAATTCTAGCTGTTTTAAAGTCCAAGTTATCAGACTGTGCCCTCAGTGCGCATCATCAATGTGGTCATCTGCTGACCTCATGGTCACTTCTCCCCATTTATTAAAGAGTTGACCCTTGCCCTGGCTGGTGTGGCTCAGCGGATTGAGTGTCAGCCTGCAAACAGAACGGTCTCTGGTTCGATTCCCAGTCAGGGCACATGCCTTGGTTGTGGGCTGGGTCCTTAGTTAGGGGCATGTGAGAAGCAACCAATCAATGTATCTCTCATATATCAATGTTTCTCTCCCTCTCTTTCTCCTTCCTTTCCCCACTCTTTAAAAATAAATAAATAAAATCTTTAAAACAAAGATTTTAGACCCCGGACTATAGTCTTTCTTTTCAATACTACTTACATAATTATTTTTGGAATACATATAGTTGATTTAACAAACAGTCTCTCCTCTCAGTTTATTGACATCCTTTGCTCCAAAAATATTTCCCTCCCCGCCACTATTATCACAAGTAACTATCCCACTTCTAAACAATCTCAGTCATATGCACCATCTCTAACTAGCTTTTACCTCCTAATTTTCCAGCTCACTGATTTTGGTATCATCATTTTTGTCATTCTCTAGTCTTATTGGGACCTAGAATTCTTGTCTTCACCCCTTTTGTATTATTCATCCTTGCCCTCAAGTTTGCACTTCTTTCTTTGCCCAATTTAGAGCCAATAGTACAACACATTTATCTAAATCATCTGTGAACACCTTTAGTCTCCTGGCATCTCTCTTATTGCATTGTTCTCATTTGGAAAAAAAGATCTTTCTATTGATATTCATATATCTTCTGCCTTCACAATATACACTTAAGCAGCCAAACCAGGAGTCTCGAAACTACAATCTTTAGACCAAAAGTGAATCATTTTCTGTGTTTATAAAGTTTTATTGGAATATAGCCATATTCATTCATTTATATATTGTCTTTTACTGCTTTCATGCTACAATGGCAGAGTAGAATAGTAGGACAGTAACTGTATGACTCATAAAGCCGAAAATACTTTGTCCCTTTACAGAATAAATTTGTTAAACACTACATTATACTATACTTTTAAAAGTGCACAATAATGTTTAGTAGCCTTACTTTTGGTTAGTCCTCAAAACTCAAGTAAATATTCAACATTAACTGTCATGACTACTACTTTCCATGTAAGATACACTCCCACTCCCACTCATCTGATGACCTAAACTCAAATCTTAAAACAGAAAAAGAAAATATATAAAATCAAATAAAACTATTTTGCCTTACATCATCAAATCTACCTGCGTTTCCTAGATCATCATCATGATCATCCCTTTCCCATTTTCTCAGATTCTGCATTAATATTACCCACTTAAAAATAATAATAAAATTTCATTTAACCATACATTCCTCTCAGATCTTTCTCATTTAGCACTTATGAAAAATTCCACACTTGTATTCACTTTATGCCTCACATTCTCCCACCACCACTCCACTAAAATGGATTTTATCAGGGTCATGCAAGACATTCATATTGTTAAACCCAATAGTTCATACTCAGTTCCCATTGTATGAGGCTTCTCAGCCTCACTAGATGAGATGGACTATGATGTCTTTCTTGAAACACCATCTTCTCCAGGTACCCAAGGTTTCACACTTGCCTGAATATTTTTCTCCTGCAATAACAGTTCCATCTCAGTCTTTCCTACTTCAATAACAGCTCCCTCATCCACTGATCTTTTTGTTCTTGGCCTTCTTGTTCTCTTTTCTCTATTGCCCCTCAATCCCTAAGAGATATCATCAAATTTCATTGATTTAATTGCCAACCCTAGTCCATTAACTCTCAAATATATCACTCCAGCCTTGATTTCCACCTTAAGCCAGATATCCAACTGTCAAATTAACAACTTCACATAGATGTCTACCCATCATATTGAACTTATCCTGATCAAACATTAACTTCCACAACCACCCCCTATGGCTGTTCCTCCCAAGTCTTTTTCTTCCAGAAAATGATATGACCATTCACTTACTTCCTCAGGTCATAAAACAAATAGTTATCCCTGTTCCTTTCTGTCAAAATTCACATCCAAACCTCATACAAATCTAATTGGTCCAACTTCTACAACATAGGAGGAATTAAGTCACCATCACCATCTCTGTTGCTACATCCTAGACTAGCCATCAGCACCTCTTATCTGGGCTAATGCAAGAGCCTCCTGCTTCTGAACATGCCCTTCTACAGTCCAGTCTATTCCTCACACACATCTGGAACAAGCATCCTAAATTGCAAACCATATATCACCAATCATGCTGAAAATTCTTCCAGTAGTTCCTCACCATAGCTGAACGTCCAGTGTTATTAACCCCCCGCCTACCTCTCCAAAATCCTTCTCTTCCCCTTGCTCCTGTGCTCATTGTTCACCAGCTAGTGGCCTTCTTTCTATCCTCCCAAGTTGCCCACTTCATCCCATCATGATCTTCTTGGGCCCTGGTCAGGTAGCTTAGTTAGTTAGAGTGTTGTCCCAATATACCAAGGTTGCGGGCTCGATCCCTGGTTAGGGCACATACAAAAAACAACCAATGAATACATAAATAAGTGGAACAACAAATCAGTCTCCCTCTCTCTTTTTCTCTCTCTTCCCCCCTTCTCTCCTCTCTCTCTAAAATCAATAAACAATTTTTTTTTAAAGATCTTGGTTACCGGGGGATAATAGGGGGAAGGAGGGGAAAGGGTCATCAAGGAACATGCATAAAGGACCCATCAACATAGCCAAATGGGGAAAAGATTGAGGGTGGGAGGTGGGGATGGGTGGGGCTGGGGAAAGTGCTGGTAGCAAAATGTTGACATGGGGATGATGGGAGTGAGTGCTGGGCAGAGGGGATAAAGGGGAGAGAAAAATGAGACAACTGTATAATAGCATAATCAATAAAATATGCAAAAAAGTGTTAATTAAAAAAAGATCTTGGAATGCTTCTCAGCTTTAGTTCTCTAAATAGCTAGTTGATTTGGTTTGTTTTCTTTCTTTTCTTTCTTTTTTTTTTTTTGGTGTCACCCTTCAGAGAGACCTTCCTTGATGTCCTGAGTTAAAATTTCCCCTATCCTCAGCCAATTTGTATTATATTACTAACTTTTGTTTTCTTCACAGCACTTATAAGTTCCTCAGCTATCTGATTTATATGCATATGTATATATGTTTGCATTTATCTGCATGTTTATTTTCTTATCAAATTAGTCTATGACTTCTTGAGGGCCGAGATTTGGTTATTCTTCCACCATCTGAACAGCATCTAAACCAATACCGAAAACAGAGTAAGCCCTTGATAAATACATAATGTTTGACTGACTGATGCATATAATTAAATAAAATGTAAAGTTGGTAATTTAACACCTTATCCTAAGAAAGTTTCAATTTTTAACACTATTTTATATTCAAATGATGCATGAATTTTCTAACCTTTTTGGCCATGAAAGACATATTGAAGCCTTGAAAAAGCACAGAATCATATCTTCTTAGGTAGGTATGATCCAGTTAGAAAATCATATATTTAAAGGGACATTTACACCACATACACACATATTCATTCCAACGAGACATAAGCCCTTACACATACAGACACATGTAGCCCCCTGACAGCTGATTTTCCCCATTGAGCCACAGTAACTATTTAACAGTTACCCATTCTTTAAACAAATAAACCTATAATCACTGATTTCCTCAACTTTGACCATTCTTGTGACAGTGTGCTTCTCTGACCCAATATATTATGCCATATTTTTCTGCTACATTTAAAACAAACACACAAAAAAAGTTATGTTTACAAAAGTATATGGCTCATGATTTTAAAAGGTCTTAACCCCACGCATTTCCATGTTACCAGAGCCATGGCTTGGAAATCCATATAAAGGAGATCAATGAGACAAAGGAGAAACAGCTGTGACCCAAGGCCTGTTTCTGCCCAGAATAAACCTCATCCAACTCATAAGCATGTATAACCTTGTAAAGCTCTACCTAGCACATCAATTTTGCCATGTGGGCTCCAGGGCCTGAACCTCTGTGACCCAGTGTCCAGGCAACACCCAAATCTATCCACATGTTGAATTGGTCCTAAGGGCTTACCATTTATAGAGCTCTTGGCTCTAGCTGGTCTATGGTACCACCTACTTTCTGGAAGGAACAGATGCACACACATGTGATGTTCTACACAAATTCTTTAGGCCTTCCTCTGCCATATTTATGATTATAAGAGACTTCCACTTCCCTCAGACCAGATCAGAATGAAAAAATACCACTAATACTACCAAAGCTGTAACTGGGGAGGAATAAGACAATTAATGGGCTTCCTTTATCACCAAAGTTTCAATACTCTTAAAACAAAACACACTACCTTCTTCATGAGCTCTCCCAACATCAGCTAATCACCTCAGATATATAACAATCCATCTGAGATAGAACTCACATATCCTGAAACCAAAACCTGGAAAGACATTTTATAATCTCTTCTCTATACTCTCTCACAGCCCCAGTGGCAGATTTCATTTTACAACAATGGACACAACAATGTCTCCCATCCCACCTGCTCTTCTTAGGATGTGATTTTGATACCTCTCCAATCATGAACTGAAGTCTGTATTTCCTCCCCTCATATGTGGACAGGCCTCTGCAATTGACCCCACAAACAGAATTGTGGCAAAGTGACCAGTTAATCCTTTTTTTCAAGTTACTATGTCCCTTCATTGTAGCTGCATGAGGCTAGTGTCCTCAAAAGTAATGCAGCTGTGTCTAGATCTCTGGTACTCTCACTCTGAGAGCCCAGGGGCCAGGCTGTGAAGCAACTCAAGCAGCCTGTTGAGGGCATCCACCTGAAGAGGCCCATGCAGAAAGGAACTAAGACGCCCAGCCCTGAGCCCAGTTAAGTTCCCAGCCAATAGCCAATAACAACTTGCCAGCCATATGAGTGAGCCATCTGAGATGGAAGAACCTGATCCCTGGTAGTCACTCCAAATGATAATGGTTCAGCAGCAACAGGCCTCCCCTATTAAGCCCTACCCAACCTGCAAACTCTTGAGATAAATCAATTGTTGTTTTGAGCCAATCTATTTAGCTGATTTGTTAAAGAGTGACAGTTAACCAAAACAGCTGCTGCCTCTTCCACTTTGGGGGTATATGCCCTATCACACAGTTGAGGTGGTGCCTCCTTTGTCCCACCTCTTGATCAGATAAAGGGATGTTTTGGCTCATTCACTTTACTCTGAATCAAAATGTTGTCTGTCCTTTCAGTGAATAAAACTTAGCTCAGCCTGCCTCTTCATTTCTATACCTGCCCTGCATTGCTTTAGATGCAATGCTAGTTCTACTCCCTTCCCAGGAAACTGCCGTTGTCTACTCACCTGGTCAAGGCTGTTGTTAGATTTCTGTAAGAACTTGAGAGGCAAGCCATTGTCAGGAGAGACTAGAAGAGGGAGAACTCTCCAAAATTTGAGGGGTCCCGTGACTGTTATAAATGTGGTACAGAGTCAGTCATCCAGTAATTTATTAGGAGCTGGGGACATCATACAGAGTCAACATGTGAGAATACGTGCAGAGTTAGAAGCAGGGGTCAAAGGCCCAATGAAGTGAGAAAATGCCTGTGAAGGGTGAGAAGTCACAGCAATATCCTATAAGTAATCAGTCCATTAGAAGTGATGTGTAGTCACAGTTGTTATTCCTGGCAACAATTATTAAGATCACATCTCACAACCTTTTATATCCAGTAACCTTATCAACAAAAGAAATGAAGTTAATTAGAAATCTGTTCTCAGTAAACACATCTGTGTCCAAGTAATCACATACTTTCCCTACAGATACTTCCAAACCATTATTTGCACTGTGAGTATGTGTGAGTGTGCATATGTGTTTGACAAAGCAATGTGTAAGACAAAACACATTGATCTACCATCTCGAAATCATGGGTTATGCTATTAAACCTAGGTTCTACCACTAACCAGCTATGTGACCTTGAGCAAGTTACTGAATCTTTCTGATCTGTATCTTAATTTATAAAATTGGGATGATAATTATAGTACTTATTCTCAAAGACATTTTAAGATTAAAAAATAACAAAGTATCAAGCATTTTTAGTATATGATTCATACATTTTGAATTATCTCCTTCTTCCCACATATGAAGTATGGTGAGGCTGCCCAGGACTGCCTGACCAAACCATTTGTCCTGATGCATCACTAAGAGCTTAACCCAGCAATGTCTTGACTTCTGGGGTTGATGCAATTAGTCACTTATGGGCTAAAGCATTAGTGGCCTTGATACCATGCTAAAAACTCTCATTACAAATTATTTCCTTTCCTATTTTCCCTGATAACTACAATGTCTGTTATCACAAAACAAAGCCACATTTTCCTTCTTGGCTGTATCTAAAGCAACTGGTTTGCCACAGAGTCTCAGAATATATTCCTCCAAAGCAATCCCACCCATGTCAGGGTCTGACTCAGCTTGATGACCATAACATTCTTAATGAAAGTCAGGCAGCAAGGCCTTCAAAGAGCCTGTCCCAGTGGAAGCACAGCAGGAAACAGGTTGGGCTAATCCTCTATACGGCTCCTGATTTTGCAAGCTTTAAAGCATAGCAGAGCTGAAAATAGCCAATTTTCTCATATTTTCACATAGGCATCCTTTTTAAACCAGCTCATTTCCTTAAATGTATTACTTTGGGGGAGGACATATAAAGTAGATAAGCCAGGGGATGCTTTGGGACAATTTGGATTTTCTCGGTCTCTGCATCCTACAGCCTATTGTGCAGGTACTGAGGTGGAATCATCCTGCAGCAGTTCTCCCTTACAGAGAAAGTACATGTCTTAAAGAAAACATCATAGAGAACTTAAACTGAAATGTACTTTGTCCCTGGCTGTGTGCGAGACTCAAGCCTGCATCTTAATGAAGAATCTCTTTAACATCTGCCTCACATAGGGGTGGAATCCAAAGGTCAGCCCAGAGGGGATTGTGCATTCAGAGAAACACACCAAAAAGGGAGGACCTGTCTTCCTGGAGAAACAGCAACAACTTGTTTCCATTGGGCAATAGTGAGACCCTCCAATAGGGGAGCTACACAGGGTCATGGAGACAGCTGCCCTTTCATATAGGGTCCACCTGGATTGAAATCCCAGCTCCTCCGCTATCTATGTGACCTTTGAAATTCAAATTGACATTAATAGAAGGAGAGGACATGAGATGGACTCCAAATTCTAGAAAAGGAATTGAGATTCCAAACCACTGCATAATGCTTATGAAGCTCCCCTCAGAAACAGGAGTTTGAGAAGATACCAGGAAAAGCAAGGACCCGCGGATGGTTGAGTATGCAACAGGAAGATGTTTGGTCTGGAAATCCAAGTGATAATTTCACTTATCTTTCCAGGGAAGATTTGATTTGGGAAAGAGAGAAGGACATGGAGGTGCATAAATAAATTGGGTTTGGATTCCTAGAGCAAAACTGAAGAAAACAAAATTCTGAGTCCTTAGTCATGATGATACTTAAATCTGAAGCTTGTGTCCAGAGACCAGCTGGTCTCATAAGAGGACTTTAAGCTATAAGCTGAAATAAAAGTGAAATGGCTGCAGCGAGCAGAGGGCCTTGTCATGTGCACACACAGAGGCACCATAACATGGGGCAGATCTTTTCTCTTACAACACAACTGTGGTACCCTCACCATTGCTGTTGCTGATCACAGAGCACAGATATGATGGTCTCAGCCCATCTTCTAGATTATTTTTCCAAAGCCCCAAAAATCTTAAATTCTAATAAAACCTTCCTAAGATCCAAATGCTTACAGGCCTTTTTCCCTCTTTCTCTATGTCAATGCCTAGGAAAACTGGTATGAAGGATAAACTTTGTGATAACCACTTGGACTGCCACCTAGTAACCAGGTATCTTGCAGGTACCCATTTATAACTTGGAGTTAGGAGGGGAAGATCATCTAAATAGCCTTAATTCTGAGCCAGTGTCAGGTAATCCTTTCTCATTCTTTGAATTGTTTTGGGTATAGGTAGGTTGAATTGATGTTTTCAGGAATACCACAGAGAAAAAATTCAGCCAAGGGCCAAATTTGCCCATAAAAACCCGAAGAGGAAGGTGTAAGTGTTTTAAATGGTGATTGGTCTGGGACCAAGAGAGAAATGCCTAAAGAAATCCATGAAACAATTTCTTATAAAAAGGGATCAGCTATAGCCCTGGCCAGTGCAGCTCTGTTGACTGGAGTATCATCCTGAACACTGAAAGGTTGCAGGTTGCGTTCCCAGTCAGGGCCATATCTAGGTTGCAGGTTTGATCTCCAGTCGGGACATGTATGGGAGGCAATCAATGTTTCTCTCTGTCTCTCTCTCTCCCTTCCTCTCTCTTGAAAAAAGCAATTTGAACTCCAGTTCCGCCACTTTATAGCAGGGATCTTGGGCCTATTAACTAAACTCTCTATATTACAGTTGTCTAATCAAACAGCTATAAGTAGCATTATGTCCACATTTTATAAATGAGGAAACAGAGAGAAGAATTGAATAATGAAGACTCTCTGGCTCCTTTTAGAATATAACCACATGTTCAGAATTCTACCTTAGGATGATGAACATCAGGAATTCTGGAGAAATAGAAACATCCAGACTCTATGGAAAAGTCAGGTAAACAAACTGAAGAGAAAATTACACTTTTTACAGCCAGGAAATTGTGATAGTCAGTAAAGTCCTATGAGGGGACACTGTGGCAGACCACGTTATGGTTTCTTTCCCGCCTGTACACTACTACTCCTTTTTCTAAGAACTATAAGCCCACTCACAGAGATGCATATTTGCCCTTCCATTTGACATAAGTGATTGAACAAAATCTGAAGCAATGGATTTTCTCTAACAGGAGTTTGGAATTGGAGATATGAGTCAATCTCTGCTGTATATTTGAGGCGGGAAGTGATGAGAAACTAAGCTGCAGGTGGCCATATCTGGCCTTATTCATATACATGAAAGAGAAAGGAATACATGCATGACAAAGAAGCACAGAGGTGAGACTATGCAACTCTAAAGAAACAGAGAGAATAACCCTGACTGTAGACATTCTTTCAGGTCTTGATTCTAGTCTCCTGCAGGACACATTTTTTTTTCCCATTCCTGGATATTCCTGTGATATTCTTATAGATTCTTATAAAACTTTATCTTTAGTCCTTAAACTAGCCTGGCTGAGTCTGGGGAAATAGTAACCAAAATGCTTGTTTTAAATGACCATGTATTGCTATGACAGATATGCTCTCCTCTTGACATACAAAAAAATCTTATGATCTTACCCAGAAAGTGGACCATAACTTTTATCTACATCGCCTAGGAGCAAATAAAATCAAAAGAAAATGGACTGTACATCTAGACATTTTAGAAATCTGGAAAAAAAAACAAAGAAACAGAAAGACAATGGTTTTATTTTAATTTTCTTCTTTCTAAAGATCATAACTTTGTAAAAGAAAGGAGTATATAATATTAAGAAAGGAGAAGCTAACACAAGACTCAGCCTCCCGACTCATGGCATTGTACAGACACTGTCTGAGTCATGGCAAAGACAGAGAGGATTTTATAAGGATAGGGAAGAATGTGAGATAGTAGACTTATCAAATATAGTGATAGGCAGTATTGTCAAAGATGAAAACTACATCTAAAATTATGCAACTGGAAACTAAGAAGGTGCAAGGCTTAACACCGAAAGTATTCTCAGGTTAAAATAATAGGTAAGGAAGTTCAGATTAAAATATATTGTAATTACAGAAAAATGGCACTGTGAAGGAATTCATAGAAGGTCCACTCTCCCTACTTTTTTAAATAACCATAATATTTTACATCAAAGGGGGGAAATCTACAATAATATCCAAAATGTTTGACAAGAATTTTGAGCATATTTTCTGTTCTGAAATGAATGTATACTCTTTGTTACAAAATTGGACAGAATTGAGAGTTGGCAGCAACAGCCTATCCAAGCCTAAGGCCCTACCTCAGAACGGTACAGATCAAGAGAAGAGACTGCCTGTGGCCTGAGTTTATAAAATCAGCTCAACGCTTACACTCTACTGATAACTGCACAACCAGGACAGGATTGAGAAATCCTGCAATGGTGAGTTCATACTTCAGGTCATGATGCACTAGTAGCCCATTTCCTCTCATCTGAGAGGCTTAAGGGGAAAACGTACCACAAGGCTGGAGCCTCAACCGCAATCCTATTACTGAAAGTAGTACCCTTCCATTATGATGACAAAAAGAGAGGTATTTTATTGATCCTGACTCCAAATTGAAGAGAACTTTTTGTCATAAATCAAATTCCATAATTAAAAACATTTGATATTCTGAGATAACAGAAATAAACTTTTCCGATGGGGCAGACTGAGACTACAAACTTCAACAGCGCCAATAAGCCAGGATCTCTTAACCCAGGTTGGACATAAAGATTATCAATGGTGCTTTAAGAATTACCCAGACCCATCCAGGACTTGGGTGACTCAATCTCTTCCATTAGATGAGCATCTGAGGCAGAATTTCATAACGCTGCCTCAGGAAATCTGATCTCTGAAAACAATTAAGCAAAGAGGGGAATGCTTCAGTAGGTAATGAGATATTTCCATGGCATCTACTTTGTCTGACTCTATGAGTTTGCTTTTGTTTTGTTTTGTTTGTTTATTTTTTATTATTCCACATATCAGTGAAGTGATACTGTATGTGTATTTCTCCATCTGATTTATTTCATTTAGCATAATAAATTCAAGGTCCATCCAGTTGTCACAAATGGCAATATTTTATCTTTTATATGGCTGAGTAGTATTCCACTTTATATATACTGTATACTGTATAATCTTTACCGTTCATTAATCAGTGGACACTTAGGTCGTTTACATATTTTGACTTGTAAATAATGCGGCAATGAACATATGGGTGAACATATCTTTTCAATTTAGTTTTTTTGTACTCTTCAGATAAATACCCAGAAGTGGACAGCTGGACCATATAGTAGTTCTATTCCTAATTTTTTAATAAAATAATTTTAATTAAAAATTAATTATGTAAAAGCAGTCTTTTAGTCCCCTGTAGTAAATATAGCTCTAATTCTATCATTCAATAAGCTCTGATTATCACTTACTATGAAAAAGTTTTATGTGTGGTTCTTCAGTTGGACTATAAATAACTAGAGAATAAGGCCTATATTTTCTGTTTCTTTTCTTTTTTTTATAATTGAATTTATTAGAGTAACACCAGTTAATAAAATTAAATAGGTTTCAGGTATATAATTCTATAATGCATCATCTGTATATTGTATTGTATGCTCAGTACCCCAAATCATGTCTCCTTCCATCACCATTTTCCCCCCATTACCCACTCCTACCTCCCTCCACCCCCACTTTCCCTCTTGTAGTCACCATGCTGCCTGTGTCTGAGTTTTTTTTTTCCATTACTTAATCCCTTCACCTTTTTCACCCAGACCCCACTCTTTTCTCCTCTGATGGGTGTCAGTCTGTTCTCTGTATCTATGAGTTTATTTCTATTTTGTCTGTTAGTTTATTTTGTTCATTAGATTACACATACAAGTGAAATCATATGGTATTCATATATCTCTGATTGACTTATTTTACTTAGCATAGTACTCTCCAGGTCCATCCATGCTGTCACAAAAGGTAAGATTTCCTTCTTTTTTATAGTGAGTAGTATTCCATTGTGTAAACACGCTGCAGCTTATTTACCCACTCATCTACTGATAGGCACATGGGCTGCTTCCATACCTGGGCTTTTGTAACTAGCAGTGCAATGAACATAGGGGTGCACATATTCTTTCAAATTAGAATTTCAGGCTCTTTCAGATATATAGCCAGAGGTAGAATAGCTGGGTCATAAGGCAATTCCATTTTTAAATTTTTTAGCTATACCCATACAGCTTTCCACAGTGGCTGCATCAATGGGCATTCCTACCAACAGGGCAAAAGTTCCCTTTTCTCCACATCCTCACCACACTTGTTGTTTCTTTAAGTATATTTTATTGATTATGCTATTACAGTTGTCCCATGCTTTTTTCTCCCTTCTGCCCAGAACCCCCATTACCCACAGGATTGCCCCCACCCCTTAGTTCACGTCCATGGGTAGTACCGATAAGTTCTTCGGCTTCACCATTTGCTATACTATTCTTAACCTCCCCCTATCTATTTTGTACCTACAGATCATACTTCTTATCCCTTGTACCTTTTCCCCCATTCTCCCCCTTCCCCCTCTCCACTGATCTCCCTCCATGTGATCTCCATTTCTGTGATTCTGTTGCTGTTCTAGTTGTTTCCTTTGTTTGTTTTTGTTTTTGCTTTTCTTTTTTTAGGTTCATTTGTTGATAGTTGTGTGTTTGTTGTCATTTTACACTTAATAGTATCATCTTTTTCTTAGATAAGTCCCTTCAACATATAATAAGGGCTTAGTGGTGATGAACTCCTTTAACTTTACCTTATCTAGGAAACACTTTATCTGCCTTTCCATTCTAAATGATAGCTTTGTTAGCTAGAGTAATCTTGGAAGTAGGTCCTTGCTTTCCATGACTTTGAATACTCCTTTTCAGCCCCTTCTTACCTGTAAGGCTTCTTTTGAGAAATCAGTTGGTAGTCATATGAAAACTCCTTTGTAGGGAACTCTTCTTTTCTCTTGATGCTTTAAAGATTCTCTCCTTATCTTTAATCTTTGGTAATTTAATTGTGATGTGTCTTGGTGTATTCCTCCTTGGATCCAATTTCTTTGTGATTCTCTGAGCTTCCTGGACTTGTACATCTATTTCCTTCACCAGATTGGGGAAATTTTCTTTTATTATTTTTTTCAAATAAGTTTTCAATGTCTTGTTCTTCCTCTTCTCCTTCTGGCATCCCTATTATTTGGATGTTGGAATGTTTAAAGTTGTCCCAGAGGTTCCTAAGCCTCTCCTCATTTTTTTGAATTCTTATTTCTTCATTCTGTTCCAGTTAAATGTTTATTCCTTTTGTTCCAAATTGTTTATTTGAGTCCGGGTTTCCTTCCCTTCATTGTTGGTTCCCTGTGTTTTTTGCTTCAATTCACTTTCCATAGCCTTCACTTCTTCATTTTGCAGCCATACTCAATCATTTCTGTGAGTATCCCGATTACCAGTGTTTTGGACTCTGCACCTGATAGGTTAGCTATCTCTTCATCGCTTAGTTCTTTTTCTGGAGTTTTAATCTCAATTGGGACATATTTCTATGTCTTGGCACACTTATGTTATAAGGGGCGGAGCCTTAGGTATTCATCAAGGTGGAGCAACCCACTTGGATGTGTTGTGGCGCTCTATGTTGGGGAGGGGTCAGATATGGAAAAATGTCTGTTGCTAAGCTCTGGCCCTGCTTTCAAGAAACTAGCAGTTTCTGCCACTGCCACAACCCCCACAGGTTTTTAGAGCCAGAGGTTCTAAGACTTTATTTTCCCTGTGCTAGACCCCTTGGTTTCATGGCCTGTTTCACTTCCCAGTTGTTTCTCCCAGTTTATCTGCATGTGAGTGTGAAACCAACTAGTCTGCCAGCCACCACATTACCCACTCAGCCTGCCAGCCACCGCCTTGCTGCGAGTCCTCTTCACCCTGGCTGCCCATCTCCGACCCTCCTACCAGTCTGGATGAATGTTTCTTCTTTACTCCTTGGTATTCGTTCTTCCATACAGTTTGCTGTTCTGGCAGTTCTGGTTGTTTTTGTTTGAAATTGGTTGTTTCCTTCATTTGGTTGTGTGAGGAGGTGATGTATGTCTACCTATGACTCCAGCTTGGCCAGATAATATGTTGTTTCTTGATTTACTGGTGATAGCTATTCTGACAGTGTGAGGTTATACTTCATTGCATGTTAATGTGCATTTCTCTGATGATTAGTGACACTGAGCATATTTTCATATGTTTATTAGCCATCTGTATGTCCTCATTGGAAAAGTGTCTATTTAGGTCTTTGCTCAGTTTTTAATTGGGTTCTTTTTTTGGTGTTGAATTTTGTAAACTCTTTATAAATTTTGGATATTAACCCCTTATCAGATGTATCAGTGCATATGTTCCCTTGCTCAGAGGGTTGTTTTTTTTATGTTGTTGATGTTTTCCTTTGCTGTACAAAAAAGTTTTAGTTTTATTTAGTCCTCTATGTTTATGTTTTCTTTCATTTTCCCTGTCTTAGGAGATATTCCAGTAAAAATATGGTTACAAGCAATGGTAGAGATTTTGCTGCCTACATTTTTTTCTACAATTTTTATGGTTTCAAGGCTAACATTTAAGTCTTTAATCCATTTTGAAAATATAATTGTGTGTGGTGCAAGAAAATGGTCTAGTTTCATTTTTGTGCACGTATCTGTCTAATTTTCCTAACACTGTTTATTGAATAGAAATCATTAGCCCATAGTATGTGCTTGTTTGCTCCATCAAATATTAATTGACTGCAAAGGTGTAGGTTTATTTCTGGGCTCTCTATTCTATTCTATTGGTCTATGTGTCTGTTTTGATTACTGTGGCCTTATAAGATACTTTTGTGTTAGATAGTGTGATTCCTCCAACTTTGTTCATTTTTCTCAGGATCGCTGTTGCTATTTGGGGCCTTCTGTGGTTCTATATAAATTTTTGAAATATTTGTTCTAGTTCTGTGATATATGTCCTTGGAATCTTGATAGGGATTATGTTGAATCTATAAATTGCTTTGGGTAGTCTGGACATTATAATGATGTTAATACTTCTAGCCATGAACATGGTATATGCTTCCACTTATTTTTATCTTCTGTTTCTTTCTTCTATGTCTTACAGTTTTCCAAGTGCAAGTCTTTTACATCTTTGGTTAGGTTTATTCCTAGGTATTTTATGCTTTTTGAAGCAATTGTGACTGGGATTGTTTCCTTAATTTCCCTTTATATTATTTTGTTATTGGTATAAAAAATGCAACTGATTTCTTGATGTTAATTTTGTATCCTGCTACTTTGCTGAATTCATTTATGATTTCCAGTAGTTTCTTGATGGAATCTTTAGGGTTCTCTATGTATAGTATCATGTCATCTGTAAATAGAAACAGTTTTACTTCTTTTCCAATTTGGATGCTTTTATTTCTTCTTTTTGTCTGGTTGCTATGGCTAACACTGACAGTACTATATTGAATAAGAGAAATGAAAGCAGATATCCTGGTCTTGTTCCCGATCTTAAGGGAAATACGTGTAGTTTTTACAAGTTGAGTGTGATGCTGGCAGTGGGTTTGTCATATGTGGCCTTTATTGTGTTTAGGTAGTTCCCTATATTCCCACTTTGCTGAGAGTTTTTATCATAAATCGGTGCTGAATTTTATCAAAAGTATTTTTTACATCTATTAATATAATCATGTGATTATTGTCCTGCATTTTGTTTATGTGGTGGATCACATTTATTGATTTGTGAACGTTGATCCAACCTTGCATTCCCAGAAAAAATCCCACTTTATCATGGTGTATGATCATTTTGATACATTACTGTATTCAGTTTGCTAATATTGTATTGAGGATTTTAGCATCTAGGTTCAACAGGGGTATTGGCCTATAATTCTGTTTTTTGGTAGTGTGCTTTTATGGTTTTGGGTTTGGATAATGCTGGCCTCAGAAAATGAGCTTGGGAGCCTTCCCTTCTGTTGAATTTTTTGAGAAAAGTGTTAGTTCTTTTCAGAATGTTTGGCAAAATTCACCTTTGAAGTCATCAAGTCCAGGGTTTTTGTTTTGGGGGACTTCTTTTGATTACTGCTTAATTTCACTCGGTGTAATATCTCCATTCAGATTCTCTGATTCTTCTTGTTTTAGTTCTAGAAGATTATATGTTTCTAAGAATTTATCCATTTTATCCACATTGTCCAGTTTGTTGACATATAATTATTCGCAATATTTTCTTAAAATCCTTTGTATTTCTTGGGTGTCAGTTGTTATTTCTCCTCTTTCACTTCTGGTTTTATTTATTTAGATCCTTTCTCTTTCTCCTTGATGAGTCTGGTTGAAAGTTAATCAATCTTGTTTATCTCTTCAAAGAACCAGCTTTTCGATTCATTGATCTTTTATATCATTTTTTTAGACTCTATTTCATTTATTTCTGTTCTGATCTTATTTACTTCCTTCTATTCACATTGGGCTTCGTTTTTCCTTTAAGTGTGAAGTTAGATTGCTTATTTGAGTTTGTTTTTTTTTAAGGTAGGCCTGTAATGCTATGAATTTCCCCCTTAGGATCACTTTCCTAGTGTCCCACAGAATTTGGATTGTTGTGTCCTCATTTTCATTTGTTTCAAGGTATCTTTTGATTTCTTCTTTGATCTCATTGTTGACCAATTCATTGTTTAATAACGTGTTATTTAGGTTCCATGCCTTTGTGTGTTTTTCGTTGTTCTTCTTGTGGTTGATCTAGTTTCATAGCATTGTGGTCAGAGAAAATGCTTGGTATGATTTGGAAGATGCTCTGGTCAACCTGTTTGGAGCTATCAGCGATTCACAGCATGTGGTTCCCTCTGCTGGGCTTCTTTCTGTGCAGAAAGAACCAGGTTGTGCACCAAGGCTGACTTTTATAAGCACTGGGCATGGGGGAGGGTCAGCTGAAGTCTTATAGTGCTCCCAGAGATCTACCATAGTTGTTAAAACTAATCAAAGATATAACCTCAAGCTGCACTCAGCAGGCCAGCTTAAGCTCCACAGAGCGGAGCAGAGTAATTCCTGTGGGCACAGCTATTGCTTCCCCTCAGGCTATTACCATTCAGAGAGCAATGCTCAGCTTGAGAAAGTTGCTTCTACAGTATGGGGAATGACTCAGCACAGGGACCCTGGCAGCTATTCCTTCGGTTCTCTTTCCAAAGCTACCAACCCCAGACTATCCTCAAGCATCTCTAGTCCACTCTGCCCTCCTTCTGCCAGAGCTCAGGGTAAGTGGTTGCAAACAAATTTTTTTGCATTGGATCTTTAAGAGGTTCTCTGAGTCTCCAGCCATCCCTCCCTGGCAGACAGAAACCCTGCTGCTTTTCACTGGTGGATATTACATAGATTCCTTTCCAGCTCTGGTACTATAGCCTAGGAAACCCAGCTTGGGGTTTAGATGCCACTCTTCTCAGGGGGAACACCCTGTCAGCTGCTGAACTATCCCTCAGGAACTTCAGGGAACTGCAGATGGGAGCCCAGCCAGTCCTCTCGTACCTCCTCTATTCTCCCAACCAGTCTCATTGTGGTGAAATGGTTTCTCCTACCTATCCTTGGTTATAAGGCTTCTGTCCAGCCAGCGTTTAGTTGGCATGATTTCTCTACAATTCAGTTGTAATTCCAGATAGGTCCTGGAAGGAAGTTAGTGTAGCTTCCACTTAGTCCTCCCCCATCTTGGATTTCCTGAGTGCTTCTTTATATCTCATAGTTTCCTTTTTATTGTAGTATAACAATTTTATATTACATTTCCCATTTAACTTATAATATGGTTTCTATCTCCTGACTGAACCCAGACCTGTATAAGAGCAAAGTTCTCAAATCAAATACTAAACTTTGATCTTAATAGATGAAGACAAAAAGAACAACCTAAGCCCAAAGCATGCAGAGGGAAAGAAAATAATAAAGATAATAGCTGGAGACAATAAGATTAAAAACAGAAAATCATTGAAATCAAAAGCTTTCTCTTTAAGAAATTCAATAAAATTGGTAAAGTTCCAGTAAGACTCATCAAGAAATTAAAACAAAACAAAACAAAACCAAAAATTGTCAGCATCAGGAATGAATGAGGGACATCACTACAGATCCTATGGGCAATATAAAATAGTGAGAAAATATAAAAAATTTTATGCTGATAAATTCAACAACTTAATGAAATGAAAAAAAAATTTTGAAAGGTTTTAACTACTAAAGCTCACTTTAAAAGGAGTAGATACAGATAGCTTCATGCCTCCTGAAGAAATTAAATCCATAATTATAAACCTTTAAACAAAGGAAATTCCTGTCCCATATAGCTTTATTGGTGATTTATATCAATATTTTAAGGAAGAAATAAAACAAATTCTACACAAGTACTTCCAGAAAATAGAAGATGATGAAACACTCGGGTGACCTGAACTACCCTAATACCAAAATCAAACAAACATTGCAAGGAAATAAAACTATAGACTGATAATCCTTATAAACTTAGACTGTAAAATTCTTAGAGTGTTAATCAAAGAATTTAGCAATATATAAAAGTAACATGAACAAGTGGGTTTATACTGCAAATGCAAAGCTGGCTCAATATCAGAAAGTCGATCATTGTATTTTACTATATCAAAGTATAAATGTGGCATTGAAAACAGAAAACAATGGAGAAACTCAATGAAATCAAAAGTTGGTTCTTTGAAAATATCAATACAATTAAAAACATCTAGCCAAGCCAACAAAGAAAAACACAAGAAAGAGACAGAAGATGTAAATTATCAGTATCCTATCTGAAAGAGATTCTATCACTACTACTGTTCTCAAAGACAATAAAAAGATTATAAAGGAATTCTATTAATAATTTTATCCCCAATATTTCATACCTTTGATGAAATGGACAAATTTCTTGAAAAACACAATCTATGAAAACTCACATAAGGAGAAACAGATAATCTGAATAGGCTCCTATCTATTAAATAAATTTAGTCAATGATCAATAACCTTCTAAAACACAAAGCTCCAGGATCAGATAATTTCACTGCTGGATTTTACCAAACATTTTAGGGAAAGTGATACTAATTCCCTACATCTCTTCCAGATAATAGAAGCAAAAGAAAACTTCCTCACTCACTCTATGAGACCATCATTACCTAAATACCAAAATCATATAAAGAGATTACAAGGTAAGCAGAGACATATGGAAGGATGCTCAGCATCACTAGCTGTCAGAGAGATGAATATTAAAACCACAATGAGATACCACTTAACACCAGTCAGGATGACCTTCATAAACAAATCAACAAGCAACAAGTGCTGGAGAGGTTGTGGAAAAAAGGAAACTGTAGTGCATGTTGATGGGAATGCAGACTAGTGCAGCCACTGTGGAAAACAGTATGGAATTTCCTCCAAAAATGGAACTGCCTTTTGACCCGACAATACCACTGCTGGGATTATACTCTAAGAATCCTAAAACACCAATTCAAAAGAACCTGTGAACCTCAATGTTTACAGCAGCACAATTTACAATAGCCAAGTGCTGGAAGAAACCTAAGTGCCCATCATCAGTAAAGGAGTGGATCAAAAAACTATGGTACATTTACACAATGGAATACTTCTCAGCAGAAAGAAAAAAGAAGCTCCTACTCTTTGTGACAGCATGGATGGAGCTAGAGAGTATTATGCTAAGTGAAATAAGCCAGGTGGCCAAAGATAAATATCATATGATCTCACCTATAAGTGGAACTTAATCAACAAAACAAACAAGCAAGCAAAATATAACCAGAGACATTGAAATAAAGAACAAACAGTAACCAGAGGGGAGAGGGGTAAAGGGATAATGGGGGAACTAGGGGAATGGTCATCAAGGAACATTTATAAAGGACACATGGACAAAACCAAAGGGGATAGGTTTGAGGGTGGGAGGCAGGGATGGGTGGGACAGGTGAGAGTCTTGAGGTGAAAATGGAGACAACTGTACTTGAACAACAGTAAAAAAATGAAAAGAAAAGCAGGCAATATCTCTCAAAAACATACATGTAAATATCCTCAGCAAAATATTAGCAAATTGTATCTAACAATATGTAAAAAGAATAATACACCACACAACCACATGTGATTTATCTCAAGAGTATGAAAGATTAATTCAATATTTCAACATGAGCTAATAAAATATATAAACAGGCTAAGAAGGAAAAGTCACATGATCATATCAATAGACACAGAAACAGCTGACAAAATTCAACACTCATTCATGGTAAAATTTCTCAATAAACTAGGAATGGAAAAGATTTCATCAGCTTAATAAAGACCATCTACAAAAAAAATCTATAGTTGAGATCATATTTAATGGTAAGAAACTAGGTAGTTTCCCACTAAGATAAGGTCCAGGATAAGAATGCCCCCTCTCACCACTTCTTTTACCACTTGTACTGAAAGTCCTAGTTAATGCAATAAAACAAGAAAGGAAAATTAAAAGTACACAGATTGGAAAGAAAAAATAAGATTGTTTTTTCTTTCTACAGATGACATTGTTGTCTATGTAGAAAATTTCAAATAATCAACAAAAAAACTCCTGAAAACAACATGATTATAGCAAGGTTTCAGGATACAAGGTTAATATAACAAAAGTCAATTGCTTCCTTATGAGAGAAATGAATAATTGAAATTTGAAATATAAAACACAATACCATATATGGGTAGATTAGCACCAAAAAATGAGGAACTGAGAAATAAATCTATCAAAATACTATAAAATCAATATAAGCAAAACTACAAAATTCTGAAGAGGGAAATGAAAGAAGATTTAAATAAATGTAAATATATTCAATGTTTATAGATAGGAAGATTCAATATTGGTAAGATGTCAGTTCTTCCCAAATTGATCTACAAATTTAATGCAATTTCAACCAAGAGGCAAGTGAGTTGTCTTGTGAAAATCAGCAAAGTGACTCTAAAGTTTGTATAGAAAGGTAAAGGACCCAAAATAGCCAATACTATCCAACTTCAAGGCTAACTATAAAGCTATAGTAGTCAAGATAATGTGATATTGGTGAAACATGAAACAAATATATCAGTGGAACAAAAAACAGAATAGAGTCCAGAAAACACACACACCCCACACACAAACAACAATCAACTGATGTTTGACATGGGAACAAAGACAATTCAATGAGGGAAGACAGCTTTTCAACAAATGGTGCTGAAACAACTAGACATACACATGCAAAAAAATTAATTTAGCACTTTCTACATAAATTAACTAAACATTGATTACATACCTAAATATAAAGCACAAAACTCTAAAATTATGAGCAAATAACAGGAAAATATCCAGGTGACCTTAGATTTGGGGATGACTTTTTATCTTAAACACCAAGAGCACAACTTATGAAAGAAAAAACTTGTAAGTTGAAGTTCATTAAAATTAGTAACTTCTACTTGGCAGAAGAGATAGTTTAAAATGTGAAAAGACTTTTCACAGACTGGGAAAAAATATTTTCAAAATACATATCTGATAAAAAGAGTTACATCTAAAGTACACAAAGAATTCTTAAAAACTCAACAATAAGAAAACTACTTTATTAAAAAATGAGCAAAGAACCTGGAAAGGCACATCAGCAAAGAAGATAAAATGTGACAAACAAGTATATAAAAAATGCTTAACTGTAACTGAAAATTAAGGCAATGGTTAGATGCTACTATACTCTATTAAAATAGTGAAAATATTTTTTTAATGACAATGCTAAACGGTGGTCATGATGTAGCAGCGGAACAGGAGCTCACATTCATTTTGAGGTAAATACAAAATGGAATAACCTGTTTGGGAGACAGTTTAGCAGTTTGTTACAAAATTAAACATAGTGTTACCATACAATCCAGCAGTTGCACTATTAGGTATTCACTCAAAAGAGTTGCAAACTTATGTCAACACAAAAATGCTGAACATGAACTTTTCTGGCACCTTTGTTCTTAATTGACAAAAACCTGAAGCAACCAAAATGTCCTTCAAAATGTAAATTGATAAACAAACTGTGGTATAGTTATACAATAATTTCACTCAGCGATAAAAAGAAATGAGCTATCAATGAAAAAAGGCATGGTAGAACCTTACTTGAGTAGTTCTTAGTGAAATAAGCCAATCTGAAAAGAATATACATACTGTATGTTTCCAACTATATGGCATTCTGGAAAAGGTAAAATTATAAGCATAGTAAAAAGATCAGTGTTTGCCAGGAGTTTAGAAAAAGAAGAGGAAGGATGAATAGATAGAGCACAGGGGATCTTTAGGGCAGTGAATCTATTCTATATGATACTATGATGGTGAATAAATGACATCATTAAGTTGTCAAAACCTATATAATATACAACACAGAGTGAACCTTATGTAACCTATGTGTTTTACTTAATAATAATGTATCAATATTGGCCCATAAATTTAAGCAAAGGTATCACACAAATGTAAGATATTAAGAAATGGGGAATCTGTGCATTAAGGACTCTGCATTACCTGCTAAATTTTCTGTAAATTTAAAACTGTTCTGAAAAATAAATTTAATTGATCTTTTAAAAAACCAGACAAACCACAGATGAAGAGAAAAAAAATGTAAGTCACATATTTGTTCAAGAAATTGAATTGAGAATATATAAGGAACTCTCAAAACCAAGTAGCATGATAAAAAAAAAGGAAAAGATATTTAAACAGACAAGTCACTAAAACAGATATTCAGATGGAAAAAATAAACACTAAAAGATGATCAATTTAATTCATCATTAGGGAAATTTGAACTAAAGCAACAATGAAATGCCACTATACGGCTATTAAAATGGCTAATATTTACCCCCCAAAAAAGACAATATCAAGTTCTGGGGAGAATATGAAGCAACCAGAGCAATTCATACACTGCTAGTGGGAATCCAAACCCACTTAGAGAATGGTTTGATCATTTATGTTAAAGTGAAATACACATTTGGTGTACAACCTCGAAGCTCCATTCCTAGATATTTAACCAAGTGAAATTAAAACATATGTCCACAGAAAAACTGGGGACAAATGTTTAAAGTGGTTTTTTCATAATCACCAATAGTAAGAAACACTCAAACATCTTTCAACAGACAAATGTTTAAACAAGCTGTGGTTCATTAAAAACTGGAATGCAACTCAGCAATAAAAGGAAAAAAACTACTAATAAATACAACATGGATAAATCTCAAGTATATTTTGCCTAAGTGATAAAAGTCAGACTCAAAATTTACATACTATATGATTATATTTATATGACTTCTTTAAAGTCATGAATAAGGGGACAGAAAACAGGTTAGTGGTTATCAGGATGTGGAGGTATGGAAGAAACAGACTGCAAAGGTATTTAAATAACTTTTTCAAGTGATATAAATGTTCTCTATCTTGATATTATTCGTGGATATATGGCTATGTGTATTCATCAAAACTCACAGAAGTTTATACTAAAGAGTGAATTTAATCCACAGACATCATACCTCAATAAATCTGACTTTTAAAAATATGCTCAGTCAAATTTTGAAGAGGACCACATTCTCTGCTGGACAGCAAGTGGTTTTTTTACAGGGACTCTTAGTGGCACACCTCCATATTTACTACTGTCTACCCCCCATGCCAGTAGATTTACTTGTCCATACATGTTCAGGAAGCACTTCCTCTAGGGCTCTGATGAGCCTCTCTTCCCAAGGTGAAACTTCAAGAGGGGAGGATAGTGGGGTGAACTACATAATTCATCACTAGAGCTAATCTTAAGGTTGCAATTGATTCTCATCAGCTCCCATCAGCTCCCATCTCTAATGTAAATTCTAAATTTCTTTCATCCTCAGCTGTCACCCACCCTCTGCCCTTGTATAACAGAAGGTTTAACTTTTTTCACTGATTAGGGTCAATTATGAGATCATGACTTCCCTTCCTGCCTGCTGACTTCTGGGCATAAGGAACCCACAGGGTTCAGACAGGTATCCATAGCATTCAGCTCAACTGTACCCTTACTGGTATACATGTGTGCCTTTAGGGGACCAAGCCCTCTAACCCTGCCTATTTTAGAATTGCATGTGGAAAGCACAGATTCCTCCAGTGAGTCATTAGCAATGAAATCAACTAGGGCCACTCCTTTCTACACTTTGTTCTCCAGGTTTATACAAGGTTTATCCAGAAAAATCCAACCATTGTTAATATAATGAAAATGTGTGCATGACATGATGTAACCTGGAATCCAAGGAGAGAGGACATATGCATGTATGAACAATGACTTCACTGTACTAGTCTGTGGGAGCAGTAGACACCGTTGAGTGAGCATGTGCACTGTGAGGCCATTGCATTCAAAATGACTGAGCAAGTAGAGCAATTTGCATCAAATTTTACATTAAGCTTGAATATTCCTCCACGGAAACTATTCAGATAATTCAGAAGGACACAACTATGGGCAACTGGTTGATTGGCAACTTCATCACAATGTATCTGTTCATGCATGCATCATGTCTTGTGCAGAGATTTTTTGCACAAAGGCGACTCAGCCCAGATAACTCAGCCCTCCTATATCCCATATTTGGTGCTCTAATACTTCTGTATTTTCCCAAAACTAAAATTACCTTTGAAAGGCAAGAGATTTCAGACCATCAGTGAGATTCAGGAAAATACCATAGGGCAGCCAATGGCAATTAGTAGTACTGTGTGAGGTCCCAAGGTGCTTACTTTGAAGGGGACTGAGGTGTCATTGTCCTATGTACAACATTTCTGGTATCCTATATCTTCTTCAGTAAATGCCTCTATTTTTCATATTACATGGCTGGATACCTTCTGGACAGACTGGTCCTATTAAGGATACAGAATCACGTAAAAGTCTGTGCCTCAGTGCATGTGCTACTTCTGGATGACACTGCCCCATCTGTGCAAAGTATTGCATTTGAACTAAAGCTCCAGCTATGCCTTCAGCAGACCACTCCAAAAATCTATCCATCTGGCAGCTTCTGGGTGGCAAGGTATATAATACAACAGGTGAATTCCATGATCATGGGTGCATAACCACAGTCCCTTCACTATAAAGTTGGTTTCCTGGTCAGATGCTATAGTGTATGGGATGCCATAGATAATGGTTCTGGCTGAAGTCCACGGCTGGAAATGTGGACCCATAGTCAGAATAGATATTCATTCCTGGAAAAATAAACTTGTGGGCCTTCTAAAAGAGAGTGGACTAATATAGTCAATTTGCCACAGAGCAGATGATTGATTTCCTCAAGAAATAGTGCTATCCCAGGTGTGAAGCATAAGTCTCTATTGCCAGCAGATGGGACACTCAGAGAAGGTAGTAACTAGATTGGTCATGTTGAGTCTAATTCTAAGATGTTGGGACCTTCTGTAACCTCTATCTCTCTGCTCCTGTAGCCACTTCATTTTTGTGTCCATTGTGTAAGCACTGTGGTGGCCACAAACAAAACTAGCATCAGCTGGTTGAGTAATTTTGTCTAATTGGTGGATTGGTGCCTCTTCCATGGTAGATGATTCTATTCTAAAGCAGAGCTATGATGAGGCTTGTGTCTTGCAGTATCTTTCCCAAAATTCCTCAAAATGGTTTTTTCCCCTTCTCTAGTGTATAGCCACTTGAGCAAATGGCCATAAGCCTACTGGGAAGGATAAGTGATTGAGTACAGTGCCCATTTGTAGTGTTGCACTGTCCTTCCCCTGGTGGTCTGACAATCTCTTCAACAAACAGATCCCAAGTCTAAAATTTGATGCAAGTTAAGAAACTGAGAAAAAATTGGAATTTCTTATTTCAGTGACTACTCTGGCCTCTTGCTTCTCCATTCTTGTTTGGTTTGTTTTTATTTTTGTTTGTTTGTTTTTTGGTTATAGAGGTTAAGCATTACCCTCTTTAGCTACCCAACTATTTGGGTTCTAGAGATGCCATGTTCTACTAATCATATCCATATCTTTTTGCAAACCAAGTCCTCTTAGCTGCCTCTTTAACCTTGCCAACCATATGTTAATTGCAGGTCTCCCAACTCCACCCACATACACCCACTTCCAAGAGTTAAGCACCACCACCTGGCCTCTATGGTTTTGTGGGAGAAAAAGGGCTATCAGTACCATGGCTATTAATGAGCTGAATTCTATGACAGCCTCTCCAACTATTAGCTCCAGCCTGCGGAGAATTATATCTGAGATTCTTGGTAAGTTCACTCCTGGTGACCTTAGTGAATGAGTCCCCAGGGCTTTCAGGTAGAACATAATCCCCTGGTGGTCCTTTAGCCTCAGATAATATATGTGTTTCAGCATACTCTTTTCCTGATCCCTTTAATCCATTCCTATACCACCTGCCACAAAAATTCAGGCATTTCAATGTCATTAGATGTGGGCCATTGCTTTTTTCAGACTTTTAATAATCACCTTAACAATGCATTTGCACCAACCCCTACATTCCTTCCAGGGTATTGAACCCTATATCCCTTATACAATATTACGCCCTGACTCCACTGATTGAGAACACTTAGAACCCAATCTCACAGATACTCACCCAATCCCTGGCTATGTCATTCACTTCTCTTAGGCATAGAAGCTTTCCCTTTTCTAAGGCTCAGCACATTCCCTGCTGGATTATGGTGTAATTCAATGTTGGTTATAAGCCTGACAGGTGGATAGAAAGTAGGTCGCCTCCTGAGAGGATGATTATTGTCTTGTGGAAGAAAAATCTCTATATTTTGTGGGATTATATTTCCATCCCACATTGGGGTAGCATGTGGTAGCACTTAACAGAGGATTGGAGCACTTCTACAGAAGATTTATAGAAGTTTGGGGAAGCAAACTCTTTAGGGGACTCCATCCAGATTTTCCTCATCCCATGTGTCAAAATCCTAGGTATTCACAGCGAAAGACCTGACTTCAGCATAAAAGACAGGACTTGGTTGAGCATTTAACCATCTTTGAAATATAACCACTCTAATAGATCTTGGGTTGATATTTGGAATTTTCTTTGTTCACAGCATGAGGTAAAGACTTTTTGTTTGCAACCAAAGAGATTGTCTGATTCTAACACTCAAAATATTCAATCGCTGGTTAATTGCTCTCAGCCTTTCATTATATATCTATAGGGTGTCAATGAAACATAACAGCAACCACTCAGCTCTATTATGCCAATATTTATCATTCTCTCCATGTATTTCAAACACTCAAATTATCATACTGATCAGTGCATTCTCCTACACTGCAGTATTGTCCCAAGTTACCACACTGAAGTATTGACAATTGGGCTATCCCTTTGTGCCAAAGTCTGTCCATGTTCCATGGATAACCTGAATGGTGTCATTGCCAGGTGTGATCTACTCACAAAACTCTACCTTACTGGGCGTTATCTTGGAACCACAGGGCCAGTTAGAGCTCTCCAAGAAGCAGTCACTGAGTTGGACATAGAAATTAAAAATATTAGTTGGGGAATAACATTTGTGGAAAAGGCAAAGTGAATGAGAAGGAGCAGTCAGATGACAATGTCAGTGTGAAAAATTCTTTGCCAGCTTCATGGGGAGCCCTAAAGCAAAGACTGTGCACTGAAGGATTAGCACATGGAACAGAAATTTCTAGGCCCTCATACAACTACTTTGCTCAGTCATTGGCTGAAGGCTAACCCAAGAAAAGCATGACCTGCTTCAGTCATTGGCTGGGCTTCCCTGAAAAGTGTGTGATCTCAATTCAAAAGCTGTAGTGGAGCCTGTAGGAACTAATAGCTGGAGGCTGTCCACTAATCGCACTCCTCACAGCTAGGCAGTGAATCCTTTCTTTAAGGGAATCTGAGCATCACATCTCTGTGCCTAGCATAGCCAAGAGTATCCCTCCAAATTGTAAGATGAATAAAATTGGAGGACTTAGAACACAGAGCATCTTGTAATATAAACTTATCATAATGCTGTTAAATAAGAGAATGTGGTATAGAAATAATAACAGAGACAAATACATTAATAAACAGAATGGAGGAGTAAAACCACACTTATACTCTAAATTTTTGAAAAGCACAAATGTATTGCAAAGAAGAAAGGAAAATCTTTTCAACACGTGTTACATTAATTAAGAAGAAAATAAACCTTAATCTTTCCCTTACATCATATACAAAAAGTTATTCTGAACTGTATCAAAAGCTGAAACTTAACATCTAAACTCATAAAGCTTCTAAAATAAAAAGCATAGAAGAATGTTTTTGTAACTTGGGAAAGACAAATATTGGGTTGGCCAAAAAGTTCATTTGGTTTTTTCCGTAAGTGGCTCTAGTAGTATTTAGTTGTCTTTAATGTCATTCAAAACAATTTTATTAAATTGTATCTTGACAGCTGTCATATCAGCATGATTTTTTTAAAAACTTACCAGAATTGGTGAATTTTTGTATAGCAATATTAATATTGAAGATGGAAGAAAAATATGCAACATTTTCAGTGTATTATGCTTTATTATTTCAAGAAAGGTAAAAACGCAAGTGGAACACAAAACAATGATTTTTGCAGTGTATGGAGAAGGTTCCGTAATTGATCGAATGTATCGAAAGTGGTTTGTGAAGTTTCATGCTGGAGATTTCTCACTGGATTTCTACACAGTCAGGTAGACCAGTTGAAGCTGATAGCGATCAAATCAAGACATTAATTGAGAACAATCAACGTTATACCACACAGGAGAGAGCCAACGTACTCAAAATATCCAGATCAATAAAGTTATTGGTGAAAATGAAAAATGTGCCTTTTATTTTATGGAAAGAACTCAACAGACTTTTTGGCCAACCCAATATGTCTTATCCAGGACCCAGGAGGGAATAAACACAAAAGGAAAAATTGATAAATTAGACTATGCCAAAGTTTAAAGTTTCTGCTCATCAAAAAACACTGTCATTAATGATAGGCTTATTGCAAGAAATATGCTTTACAAATATTTTATACATAAATAATACCTTTGGAGAGCCATATTTTTGATGGGCACCTCTAAGTTCTAGCTCCCTCTCTCACCAGGATAACTGGAGGTAACAGTCCGCTCCTGGGATCCTTGCAGTGTATGGAGAAGTGCAGTGTATTTTATACAGGCATGGAAGCATGTGTGTGTGTATATGTATATATTTATATATACTGTATGTTTACATATATTTTTTATTTTATGTATATCATATATGTATTTTATGTATATCATATATACATAAAATAAATAACATGTTTATTTATTCATAAAATAAAATGTTATGTATAACATATATCATATGCATATACACAAAATAAAGTGACTATATATGTAACTATATCTAATAAATATATATCAGTAAAAGAAGAAACAACATTAAAAATGGGCAAAAATCATGATAGCATATATGTGAATGGCCAACAAGTATAACACATTTAAAAGGAGTACAGATTGTATAAATTCATTGCCATGAAGTTTCAGAGCAGTCAAAACTGTTCAACTGTGAAGTAAATGAGGAAGATCCTTGCCCCTGGGGTAGTGGGAATTGACTGGGAAGGGACAAGAGGACACTTTCTGGGGTGATCAAAATATTATATATCTTAATAGGTGTGTGGTACATGGCTACATGCATTTGCTAGAGCTCATCAAAGTGTACACCTCACATCTGTGCATTTTACTTATACCACAGGTTTCCAAAGGAGGAAAGGCACAAGCACATACACAGTGCAATACCATGATGATTCATGAGAATGGCTAAATAAAAAAGAGAGACATTACCAAGCATTATTGTGGATGTGAAGCAATCAGAACTCTTGTTGGTTGGAGGTACAGTGATACAAATACTTTACAAAACAGTATCACTGCTGAACATGTGCACACCTAATGGCATGGCTATTCCATTTCTAGGCAGAGTACCAACAGAAATGTGTATGCGAAGTGGTGGGTACATACTGACATACGTGCTTTCAACATTCTAGTCCATATATAGTCACCAAAGGATATGTACTAGAATATTGATATCAGAACTGCTCAACTGGTCATCAATTGTAGAATGTATATGAGTACACAGAATGCTATACAGCAGTGAAAATAAGCCATCTACAACAAAATAGGAGAATGCAGATGACCTCACCAACATAATGTTGAACCACAAAAATCAGACCTACATATTAAGAATTTCTATTCACATAAAGTACAATAATTAGTAACATAATCCATACTGTTAGGAATCAGAATATTGGAACAGTGACTAGAACAGAGAACAAGAGTGTTTCTTGGGGGTTAGTACATTTTTATTATTCCTTTTATCTTAGTACTGATAACACATGTTCAGTTTAAGAAACATTCATCAAATTATACACCCCCCATATGAATTTTTGTATGTATGTTCTATTTCAGTACAAGTTAGGAAAAGAGGGATAGATTGCCTACTCTTACTGAAATATTCAAAGGTATTTCTGTCTTCAAGGGCTGCTAATTCCACAGGTTTAAAATACGGCATTAGGGAAAGATCTCTTCTCCTCCTTTCCCCTCCATTCCCATCAGTTCTCATCCCCTTTCCTCCCCTTCCCTTCTTCCTCTTCTCCTCCTGTTCTCTCTTGCTCTCTCTTCCCTCTCCCTATTTTTTTAAACCTCCAAGAGGATATGTTTATTGGTTTTAGAGAGAAAAGAATGGAGGGAGGAGAAAAAGAGACATTGATCAGCTGTCTCACTTATGTACCCAACCAGGGATTGTACCTGCAGCCTTTTGGTGTAAAGGACAACACTCCAACCAGCTGAGCCACCCAGCCATGGCTCATGCAGACTCTCTCACTCTCTCCTCTTTCTCCACCACACACACACACACACACACACACACACGCATGCACGCACACACACTCCTCTTCCCATGTCTCAGCTTTCTTTTTTGCCTCCTCCTATGTGAGACTCACTCTCAAGCAACCCCCACTGTCCACCAGCTGGTGACAGAAGGAGTACCAGATGAACCACCCCGACAGAAACAAAATTTCTCTTTCTCAGGAATTCTAATAAATGTCCTGGGAGCAAGGCTCCTGGAAACAGCTAGGATGCCTATTCCAAAGCCAATTAGTATAACCAGGAAGAAAGAATGTCCTCGTTGGCCAGGCCTCTATCATATGTTCACCTTTGGACACTGTCTCCTCCAAACTCCATGGGCTGAGAGTGGAAGAATAGCTATCCTAAGGAAATTACCATACAAAGGAAGAAAGGAGCATCATAGACTGTGGAGTGCACTGTATTCAGATAGGCACAGGCCTTATGGTCTTCAGGAGACAGATACAGCTGTTCTGCTATCATTCAGGGTTTCTTTTTCACTATGGATTTTTTTTTCTTTATTGAGAAATTGAAGACTGCGTTAAATCAAATAAAACCAATTGCTAGGGTAAAAATTAAAAACCACAAAAGAAAAAAGTTAACATTGAGAATATATTCTTTTAATTAAAAAATTCTACATGCTTCATAATTGATCTTTTGATTTTAAAAAAATCTATTAAATTTGTAATTTATGGTCCTTGGTGTTGAGGTCCATAGGATAAGCTAAGAAGTATTCCAACCCTGACCTGAATTCCATGAGGGGTTATTTGGTTTTTGGATCATAAGTACTTTTATTTCTCCCCTAATAGGTATACAGTACTCAAATAATTTGGAGTATTTATCTATTAATCTTGAATATAGGGGAAGAATAAAAGTGCTAATATATTGGATTGAATTTCATAAGATACAGAGGTCTCACCAGGAAAAAAGAGGAGACATCTCTGGACAAAAGTCACTGACTAAGAGGCAAGGATCTTAGGAGCAGACTGTTACCTCCAGTTATCCTGGTGAGAGAGGGAGCTAGAACTTGGAGGTGCCCATCAAAAATATGGCTCTCCAAAGGTATTCAGTAAAGTTCTTTCCAAATCCCCATGCCCTTATCACCAGTCCCAACCATGTGGCAGTCTCAGAAGTCCTCCTTGCCTTTCTGGAGTCACACTGGATTCCTCAGACATGTTCCTCAAGACTTGGCCCACCATAGACATGGGATCAACCCATGTTGGGCTGACTCACAAATCCAAACTTCCCCTTTTCCAGGTAACACTGGTCCTAGAAAGTCAAAGATTAATGCTGGATCCACTAGCTCCCAAGGGTTAACACTGACCCCTCAAGAGTTTCTCTAAGTAAGTGCTGGTGTTGGTTGCTTCCCCTCCACCTAGTGTACCTTGTACAGGGACCGTCCCCTTCTCAATGACACTCCCCACTTAATAGCCATATTCAGAAAAGGGAGGAAACAGTCCACTGTGGTCCAGAATTCTGGGCATATTTTCTCTAGAATATTGTCCTATATCTCCTCTGAGGGTACAGGGTTCTGGCACTAACATCCCTGATGAGGGAGCCTCTCGGGCCCCAGTTAAGGCAGAATGGATCAGAAAAGGGTTTTTTGTGCATTAGAGGCTATGCTGAGTAGGTCACAAATATTTTCAAACTCAATCTTTCAGTGACTGTGAGGCAGACCATCCCTAATTTATAAATAAACAAAGATTCAGAGTAATGATACTAAATACTCACATGAATGCCAGAGCTGCAATGCAGGCATAGGTATACCTAACACTAAAGCCCTGGCCTGTGCATTCATCAACCAACAAGTTTATCTTTTTCCAAGGGCCAGACATTGTTAGGATGAAGTGAGAAACTAAACAAACCTAGTGCCTGCACTGACCTCATGAAGTCCACTGGAGAACATAGGGGAAAAGAGAACTGGAATTTAGATATAGGAACAGATGGAGTTCATGAAAGTCTGCTCTGAAGTGGCAATATTTTAAAAAGCCCTTATTGAAGTCCAATTGATGTAGTTCCAGTCCTTCCCCACTCCTACCATCCCCAGGAAGCCATTGATTTGCTTCTATCACTGTAGATTAGTTTGCATTACAGAGTATGTGCTGTCTTTTTGATCCAGCTTCATTCATTCAACACAATTAGTCTGAGATTTATCCATGTCATTGTGTGGATCAGTAGTTTATTTGTCATTATCGCTAAGTAGAATTCCATTGTATCAGTGTACCGCAATATGTTTACACATTCTTCTATTGATGGACATTTGGGTTCTTTCCAGTTTGGAGTTACTACAAATAGAGTTGCTATCACACTAAAGTGAGATGAAACCATGGGGATGGAAATTAATGACCCTGTCAGATATCTCTCTGCTAAAGAAGTGTGGTCAAGATGAGGACTAGGCATTGTGTAACTGTTTCCTCCAGGTTCCATCCTATACTATATTTTCAGGCAACTCATCTCTGGTTCTTACCCAGACCACTCAACATGTGTTTCTGTTGAGGCTCTGCCCACTAAGATGGCACTGCCCCCCTCTTGGTGAAGCAGAGCTATGGGTTGGTTTCCTATGCATCATTTCACAGTGATGCTCACATGGACATCTATCACTAGGACCATGAGCCAAATTCATAGCAGAATCCAAGATCCAGCCATCAATGTAAGCATGATGGGACAGCCAGAGGAGAAAGACCAAGTAGCACGTCAATTAAAATGGGAGAACTGGCTGCAGGTGTCAGGGCCCACTCCAGACTCTCAGATAGAAAAATGGACTTTGAGGATTGGAAGACAAAGGCCCCAGAAGGCTTTGTTCAAGGGTTGAGTGTGCACCCAGATTTGTCCCCACCCTGTCATGTGTCCCAGGAATGAAGTACTATGCTGAGTCTACACTGAAAACATCGATGACGGAGGTTTACTACAAACAGCATGTGAAGTCTCCTGATTAGCCACAGTGTCCTGAGATTTCACATCCTTAAGGATTAGAGCTCAAATAAAATTCCTTCTTGTAGTTCACCTAGAATTTATCCTCTCCAAAAAGGTGAGTTTTTATGGGATCTGAGGCCTACCACTCCACTAGAACCAACATAATTTTAGTCTAGTCATCATCCCAGAGGTAGAGGGCTTGCTTTCCTCCCACTCTATGTATGTTTTCATGTGTGCCTATCATACACATGGTCAGTCCCTGACTCAACTAGCTAACCCAATATCACACAGTTGACCTCAGTAGTAAATCATGCAAGTGGCCCCATATAGCACTTCCATAAAAACTGGTTTTGTACTGGTCAGGTGGGCTCTTGGTTTCATGGGTACGCCCCTCCTGCTACTCTCAAGTTTCCTTCCTGAGGTTATGGCTAATCCTAAGGTCTCAGAGGGGCTGCAAGAAGCAGGTAAGTTGGCTCAATTATAAAAAATGAAGAAAATGGGGCTGGAAAGACCCATAATAAACCCTGAGCTCAAAAAACAAACAAACACCTATTTCATTTCTGTCTCTAATGATGCTCAAGGTTCCCAAATAATTGCAGTACATCCTATCAGTTACCTAGATCAAGAGCCTTGAATTTAGTCCCCTTTTAGTGGACATCTAATCACAGGAGTATTCCATCCCCAAGCACCCACCTCCTAATGCTGGCACTGGATGGAGACATAACTTTTCTCATGTTCCAGTATACCTATCAGAAAGAGACCTGATCTCATGATTAAATTTCAGAGTGTGTCTCCACTTGGTGGCAGTTTCCCATATTCTTTTGCCCATGGAAGATAATATCTGCCATAAGTCAGGGATTCCATTTGTGGGTCACAGGTGGACTTGTCAAGTAAGGATGTGTCTCAGTGTGGGTAGTAAGAGCTGCATAGACTTTAGTGTTGTCTGGGATTTTATTTGTGGTTGTGCCTTGTGCCAGCTGCATAGCTTTGGGCAAGGTATATATTCTCTCTGGTTATTAAAAGGATAAGAACAATGACACCTACTCAGGCACTTTGAGGATTACATGCAATAGTATGTATAACTATCCTACCAAGAAGCCTGGGATCAGCAAATGTTAACTACCAGTAAATTTTCCTCCCTTGCTGCACTTTCCTCTCTCTTCTCATAGGTCTGAATTGGAATCAGCCTAATGATATATCCCTATTATCTTGACAATGAACAAAAATTCTAAGAGTTGGGGTATACTAGGCACACTTGATGCTCTGTACCAGAGTTTTTGTCTGTGGACATCCACAACTACAGCTTGGGGGTGCAAAACTGCCAAGGCCTCTTCCCCTCTGGCCTGGAAGAGATCTCCCCAAGATGCATTACATTGACACACAGCATGCTCAGGGTGGCATTGTCATGAGATCAATGCCATCGATGGGCAAGAATGAATGATAAGATTTCATTAACCCTGCTGTTGAGTGGAGAAAAACTCCTGAAATTCTGTGCATCTATCACTGTCAAGGGGAGAAGAGCTATGGGCTGAATAAGAACGTCTGCCCTACTTTACTCATGCAAACCAGATTATGGGCAAAGCAAGAGGATATGTTCCATGCTTGATATGTTGACAAGAGTGGGGAATTCAGGGGACACAAGAAGAAAAATGAGAAACATTCAGCAGTGAGAGGAGAGCACCCCCAACTTCCTTGCAATTTTGTTCCTCATTCCAGCTCCACTATCTCTGCCAGACTAGCCACCAACTCTTTTCTCTTTCCAGGTACAGCTGTGCTTCTCTTAGCAAGGATCAGCAAACTATAGCCCATGAGCCAAATTTACCCTATCATCTGATTTTTGTGAATAAAGTTCTATTGGAGCACACCTATGCCCATTTGTTTCTGCATTCTTCATGCCTGACTTTGTGCTACCATGGCAGAGCCAAGTAGTTGCTAGAGAGACCTTATGGCCTGAAAAGCCTAAAATATTTACTATTTGGACCTTTTGGGAAAAATTTTTGCTGACCACTGTCCTGCAGAATACACAAGCTAAACCTAATCTGTGCTCCATGGAACACTATAATCCTGAGAGTTGAATGAGTGTAACATTTTTTTTTAGTCTCAATATTTAATGATTTTAGAGCTCTTGGATTATGCACCCAAATTTCTGGAAGAATTCTCAAAAATCATATTATGCTTATATATACCATGAACCTCCAAAGGAGTGGATGTTTTAGTCTGGAAGTGTTTGCCTAATTTTGAAAAGAGAATGTGCCTGAGGCAGAGGCCTTCTGTGCTATTACTTTAATAAGAAGTACAACCCAGGGAGTATGACAGAGGGACAAAGGGAGAAAAACAAGAAAAGCAAAGAGAAAAATGAGGTTGCATCCAAGCAGACTGCTACCAGGCAGGGCTGATGCTGGCTCCTGGGTGCTCTGTGCCTCAGGATTGTCCACAGTGAGGGGGAAAATTTACCCATCACCCTGTATGGACTTAGAGTAAGGACCCTCTTACAGCACACAATGTAAGGCATAGATGCATGCTTGCAAGGATGTGCCATGGAAGTCCATGCAGAGCTACTGGCCAAAGATGCAGCTAAAGCAAAAGAAGGATGAACCCTGACTGGTGTGGTTTGGTTAATTATGTATCATTCTGAAAAGCAAAAGGCCATCAGTTTGATTCCTGGTCAGGGCACATGCTCGGGTTGTAGGTCCAGTCCCCAGTTGGGATGTGTGGGAGAGGCAACTGATTGATGTTTCTCTCCCTCTCTTTCTCCCTCTCTTCATGTATCCTTAAAATTAAATCTAAACATAAATATATAGAACTTAAAAAGAAAAAGAAAGATGAAGCAGAAAAGATCTGAAATTCTGATAGCAGGGAACACAGAATGCTGAGTTTCTCAAAGCTATTTGATTATGGAATCCTTTCATGAGTGTCCAGCTCACATGTCAAGAGCACCTGCATTCCCCACAATGGTCTCCAGACTTTCCAGGCTGCACCTGCTCTCTGCACTTCCACATCTTCCACACAGCTTACAGCCTGAAGCCTGTCCTTCACAAAACACCACTGACACCTCTGGAATGCCTTTCAAGCCAGTGACCTCTTCTCACCATCCACCTCCCACATAGAGAGGTAACTGAGTATTGTGAAAAGAGCACAACCATACCTTGGGATCAGAAACCCAAGTTTAAAAACTGACTCTCTACTTACCAGCCAGAGGAGCTCTATTAGGTTACTGAAGTTTTATGAGCTTCATAAAACTTAGAAATATACTGACAGCACCGGATGACATGAGGAGTTATGAGGTACTTCATGAAAAGGGCCCCACCCACAATAGTTGCACAATACATTGTAACTACCATTATTATTATTATTATTATTATTGAATCATTTGAAATTCTTGGCCTTGTTTATCCATGAGTGCCTCTCTTCCCTGTTTCCCTGTTGTCTTCTCCTAGTTCTCCCTCACCTCTTTTTTCCATCTTTCTAAGTTACCTTCTAGTGTGGACTGAATCGTGTCCTCCCAAAATTCATGTTGAAACCCTTGCCAGCAATGTGACTATGTTAGAGATAAGGTCTTCATGGAGGTAATTAAAATTAAGTGATATCATTTGATGTGACCTTGATTCAATAAAATTCGTATCCTTATAAGAAGAGATACCAGGGCTCGCTCTCTCCAAGGAGAGGCCATGTGGGGACATAGCAGACGAGTCTTTCTATAAGCTGAGGAGGATTCCCACCAGAAACCATCCCTGTCAGACACTGATCTTGGGTTTTCAGCCTCCAAAATTGTAAAGAATAAGTTTCTGTAGTTTAAGCCACCCAGCATGTGATGTTTTGTTATAACAGCCCTGGCACACTAATGTACCTCCCCTACCTACTCTTCTTGCTTTGAACTGGAGAAGTTCCTCTGGGTAATAATGTTTAAGTCTTCTCCATTCTCTCTCCACCTCCCCTGGACTCTCTACCTGTGACTCATAAATCCATATCTCCGATCCTGACCTCTCCACTGAGCATTTAGAAACAAATTTTGAAAGCTCTGTTTGACATCTCCATTTGGATGTCCCACTGGATAGCAAACTCATCACACTCTCCCTGAGAGCTCTTCTTCATCTGACGTAGAACAAGGAAGCACATAAAGAGAAGTAGATAGTTGTACAGAAGGATAGAAACAGGACAGGCAGCTAAAATAGAGCTAACATTTGAGTACTGATTCTATGTGCCGTATACTACACAAAATCATTTATATACACCGGTTGGTTAAATTTGAGAAATTACTCCCATTTTACAGGTAAAGAAATTGAGGAAAGATAAAGCAACTTGCCTGGGATCACAGAATCAGTAAGCAATAAAACCAAGTTTGGAAACCAGGCAATTAAACTCTAGAGCAGTGATTTTAAATATTGCTCATCTCACAACACACTTAAACTAATTACTAAACCCCAACCATGTGGCTCAGTTGGTTGGGTTGTGTCCTGCAGGGTAAAGGGTCACTAGTTGACTTTCCAGTTGGGGCACCTTCCTGGATTGCATACCAGTCCCCCTTTGGGGTTGTGCAGGGACCAACTGATCGATGTTTCTCTCCCTCTCTGTCTCCCTCTCCTCCCCTCTCTCTAAAAATAAATAATTAAAATATTTAATAAAAATAAATATCAGAGTTCCAGCCTAGACGGATGTGTACATAGATATGCTTTACTTCCTCACACAACCAAAAGAAGGATAATAACAAATTTTAAAACAAAAAACAACCAGAACTGCCAGATTATTGAACTGTTTTGAAGTCTGACAGTCAAGAAATTAAAGAAGAAACATTCATCCAGATGGGTAGGAGGGGTGGAGACAGGTAGCCAGGGTGGTGAGGATGCATGGCAAATTGGTGGCTGGTGGATCAGGTGGTCCCACATTCACAGGCGGATAAGGTGAGAGGAACAACTGGGGAGTGAGACAGACCACGCAACCCAAGTTTCTACTGTGTGGAAATAAAGCCTCAAAACCACTGGCGTAAAAATCTGTGGGGATTACAGTAGCAGGAGAAAATCTCAGTCTCACAGGAGAGTCAATTGGAGGGGTCCACAGGGTCCTAGAATGTACACAAACCCACCCACCTGAGAATCAGCACCAAAAAGGCTCAACTGGTTCCTGGGTAGGAGGGTAACATGACTGAAAGTGGGGGTGAGAGCTAAGAAAACAGCTTGTTCTCTCTCTGACCCCTCCCCTCATACAGCACCACAACACATCCAAGTGGGTTGCCCCATACTGGCTAATACCTAAGTCTCCGCCATTTACATAACAGGAGGGCTGAGACAAAGAAATATGGCCCAAATGAAAGAATAGGTCAAAACTCCAGAAAAAGAATTAAGCAATGAGGAGATAGCCAACCTATCAAATGCAGAGTTCAAAACACTGGTGATTAGGATGCTCACAGAAATGATTCAGTACAATTGCAATATAAAGGAAGAAGTGAAGAAAAATAGGGAAGCAGCAGCGAAGGGAGGGAAACCAGGACTCATCAATGATTTGGAACAAAAGGAAGAAATAATCACTCAACTGGAATAAAATGAAGAAACAAAAATTCAAAAAAATGAGGAAAGGCTTAGGGACCTCTGGGATAACTTTTAACATTCCAACATCTAACTCATAGGGGTGACAGAAGGAGAAGAGGAAGAGCAAGAAATTGAAAACTTATTTGAACAAATAATGAAGGAAAACTTCCCCAATCTGGAGAAGGAACTAGACATGCAAGTCCAGGAAACTCAGAGAGTCCCAAAGAAATTGGACCCAAGGAGGTACACACCAAGATACACCATAATTAAATTACCCAAGGTTAAAGATAAGGGGAGAACCTTCAAAGAAGCAAGAGAAAAGGAGAAAGTCACCTCCAAAGGAGCTTCCCTAAGAATATCAGCTGATTTCTCAAAAGAAACCTTACAGGAAGGAAGTATTCAAAGTGTTGAAAAGCAAGGACCTACATCCAAGGTTACTCTAGCCGTCAAAACTATCATGTAGAATATGGTGAAAGACAAACACCATATGATCTCACCTATAAGTAGAGGCTAATCAACAAAAGAAACAAGTGAGCAAAATAGAACCAGAAACATGGAAACAAAGATCACACTGACAGCGACCAGAAGGGAAGGGGGAGGGGGAGAATGGGGGAAAGAAGGGAAAGGGTCAAGTCAAGGAACAAGTATAAAGGACCAATGGACAAAGACAACGAGGGAGTGGAAATGATTGAATGTGGGAGGTGGGGGGTGGGTAGGGCAAGGGAGAGTAATGGGGGGAAAACACAGACAACTGTAATTGAACAACAACAAAAAAAGTATAAATTGGTAGTTACAAAATAGTCATGGACATGTAAAGTAGACCTTAGGGAATATAGTCAACAATACTTTAATTACTATGGTGTCAGATGGGTACTAGGTTCATCGAGGTGCTATCTTCAAAAGTTATATAAACATCTAGTCACTATGTTGTACACCTGAAACTAATATAATACTGTATATCAACTATAATTTAAAAATAAAAATATTATTTAAAATTAAGAAAAGAATGGACTGGCAGATAAAATGCTTCCTAGATAAGGTCGAGTTAAAAGAGTTCATCATCAAGCCTTTATTATATGAAATGTTAGGAGGACTTATCTAAGGAAAAGAAGAAGATCAAAACTGTGAACAGTAAAATGACAACAAACTCACAATGATCAACAATGGAACCTAAAACAAAAACAAAAACAAACTAAGTAAACAATTAGAACAGGAACAGAATCACAGAAATGGAGATCACATGGAGGGTTATCAATGGGAAGCGGATGGAGGAGGGGGAAGAATGGGGGAAAAGGTACAGGGAATGAGATGCATAATTGATAAGTACGAAATAGGGTGATGTTAAGAATCATATAGAAAATGGAGAAACCAAAGAATTTACACATATGACCCACGGACATGAACTAAAGGGTGGGAAATGCTGGAGGGAATGGGAGTGCCAGGCAGAGGGGGAGAAGGGGGAGAAAAAAAAATGGGACACCTGTACTAGCATAATCAATAAAATATACTTAGCCCTGGAAAAAATTACCAGAAAAATATTTAAAATTTTAAAAAAATAAACCAACTACTAAAATTCTGCAGCACAACAAAAGAAATATTATTTTTTTGCCAAACTGAAAAGAATAGATATAATTTTAATGCATTCACACTAGGTGGCTATTGTTGTGCTGATTGTTGTCATTACTTTGACAACCTAAGGGAAAAGAGGTCAGTGCCCTTGACTAAATAGTCAGGGATGGCATGTTTTAAAAATGCTTGCAGCACACCAGTATACCATAGCACAATGGTTGAAAATCAGTACTGTAGAGCATGGCTTTAGCCACGCCCCTGGAATTTGCTCAGCCAACTTTGTCTTCTTTACCTGGATAACACCATGCCACCCATGTCCTAGCTATGTTCCTGACAGGCAAGAAAATAGCAATACATGTTTACACTGTTTTACTGCCTGTTCTCCTCCTTGGCCTCTTTGCAACACTCACCACCCACTTTACCAACACTATTTCCATTGCATAAAACAGTCATACTTTCTCTTGAAAACTGATGCATGTGTCAGAGTATAGTGAAACTTTTCCTTATTCCTCCAGGCTAAATTCATCATTCCTTCCCTATGCTCCCTCCCAGCACATTTTATTTGTATTGCTATCAAAGCACTATTCTTTAGTATGACAGTGAGCTCTGTTTGCCCTGCTCGATCACTAGCTCTGGGACAGCAGGGACCTGACTAGTTCATCTTTGTGTGCAGAACATATAACAAAGTGCCTGCCACAGAGTAGGAGGTTGGTAAGTGCTTATAACTGAGGGTGACTCAGCCTCAAACCTACAAAGATTTTAGCTGCTGAAACCAGCAGGTGATAAAGGAGCTAGGAGCTGACAAGGACACGTGGTTGTGATAAGGAAACAAAAGGGTACACATGGGAAACTCACAAGAAGAGAAACTCTTGTAAAAGGGAAATTATACTCCACCTAACTTCACAGATTCATGAAATCAAACATGCCAGTCGCAGAAAGGTGCCGGCTTCCTGGTCCAGGTCCCTCCTAAAAACACAGAGGATTTTGCCATTGGGGAAGCTGAAACTGTAGAAGTTAGTGTCCTTCACATGATTAGGTGGCTCAGTGGTGGGTGTGTGTAGTTGGTTAAGGCCACGGTCTGCTTAAAAAAAATTGCATGTCCCCAAAATATCCATATCACAGAGACACACCACAGAAATACTCTGTGTTTCTCAAAAGCTTAAGAATATGTACATATCAAAGCACATAAATATGGAATAACTTCTACCCACCGATTTAAGGAAACAATCATTTTTCCATACCTGTAAATCCAATTAAATCTGTTTGCCTTCCAGGATTGGAAACCTCTCTCTGAAGACCTCTAGGTAGAGAAGGCAGATTGAGAATCTTAAAGCACCTTCCCCCACAAAAGCCCACTAAAATTACAGCACATATTTTGTTTAAAGAGAAGACATTCAAAAGGACAAGGAGAAGAAGAGAGAAGGCAACGTTCACCTAACCTGGATGCTGCAGGCAGATGGATGAGTGGTAAGCAACTTGACAGTCCTAACTCAACACTGGACAAAGCCAAGCAATAATCCAGTAAAAATGTAGACTCCTCAAGAGGCTTATAAATTGGCAGCACTGGATATCACATCTGAAAGTGAGGTAGAATGTTAGGGATGACTAAGAAAAAGATCATTTGAAAGTTGTGAAACTCTCAAATCACAAGCTGAAAGTGAAATACTGTCAAGATGACACATTAAATGATCCAAGAGTCTGGCTAAAGTCCTAGCTGGTCACTTGCTGGTCTTGAAGTCTTAACCAGGTTACTTCTTCACCATTTAAGAGCTTACTATATACTAAGAAATGTGTGCTTTGATAGCCAAGAGAAATCCTGGGCAAGTTAGTTTCACCATTTCATATGTTATGCTTCAGTTTCTGCATTTAAAAAATGGGGTATTAACACCTCTTCTTTCTTTGTAAGATAAGATTTGTAAAGTACACATAACATACCTGGCCCACAGGAAATTCTAAAAAATAAATAGATCCCATTCTTACTTCACACCACTGGGCAATTGCCTCTCCTCCACCTTAGCTGGTATGAATGACTTCTCTTTGGAGAGAATAAAAGAGAGAATATGTGAATAAAGGAACAGTATACATAGTTAGAGGCAAAACAGCACATAGGAAGCAGGGGGATAGGGAATTTCACATACACTGGCCACCCACTTTCTCCTAGGCTACAGTAATACTGACAACCAGGCTACACCTCCCTAGCAGGGGCTAGAGACAGTCTTTTTGGGAGAATCTGATCAGGACAAGAGGAAAGAAGTAACAACACTGTTACCAGAGGTTTCCCGGTAAATGTTTCAGGCTGACAATCCTACAGTGAAGCTGGTAGTCCAGAAGCCATGTCTGGATATTTAGAGCTTGTGATAATTTCTTAAGCCATTTGACTCTTAAACTTGAGCAAACAACCAAGGTCTACCAGACATGAGAAGACAGACTTTAACATGGAGTACAGAGAACTAAACACCAACAAACAGAAGACAGCAACCAGTGGAAAATAATAAGACATTGCATTCATCAAAGAAAAAAAATAGGACATGAAAACTAAAAAAAAAAAAAGAAAATCAGAAAACAGAAGAAATTTTTGGAGACTGAAAAGATTGAGCAGAAACAAAGAAACTCAACAGAAAGTTTGAAAGATAACAATTTACAATATCATTGAAAATAAGTAGACATTGAAGTTACATGAGGAATCCAAGATGACAGAGGAGTAAGTGAAAGCTACACTAACCTTCTCCCATGACCAATCTGGAATTACAACTAAATTGTAGAGAAGTCATCTTGAATAACCAACTGAACACTACCTGGAGAGAAGCCTTACAACTACAGATAGAAGAAAACACTTCACCACAACGTGACTGATAGGTAGTGTGGAGGAGACTCGAGAAAGCTGGCTGGGCCGCCGAAGTGCCAGAGGGATATTTCAGTGGCTCGGTGGTTCCCCCTGAGAAGTGTAGGGTATAAACCCCAAGCTGGGCTCCCAAGCTTAGACCACCTGAGCAGAAAAGGAGCCCAGATAACATCAGCTATGAAAAGTAGCAGGGGTTCTGTCCACCAGGGAGAGACAGCTGGAAAAGCAGGAAGCCTATTAAGGGGCCAAAGACAAAATTTTGTTAGCAGCCGCTTATCCTGTGTACTGGCAAAGGGAAGTCAGAGTAGACTAGAAACACTTGAGGAGAGATTGGGATTGGTGGATCTGGGGAGAGAACTGAGGGAAGAGCCACCAGGATCCCTGTGCTGAGTCATTCCCCATACTGCAGGATCCATCTCTCTCAGGCAGAGAACTCCTCTCTGAATGGCATCAGCATGAGGGAAAGAAATAGCCCCACCTGCAGGAATTACTCTGCCCCAGCCTGTGGTGCTCAAGCCTGACAGCAGATTACAGAGAGATTAGATTAACAGACTCATCAGTTTGGTGGCTGATTAGTTTAGCATCTACAGCAGAAAATTGAAAGAAGCAGCCAAAATTGGAAGATAAAGAAACCGACTGCAAATGAAAGAACAAGAGAATTTTCCAGAATAACTAGATGAAATGGAAGTAAGCAATTTATCAGATAGAGAGTTTAGAGTGATGATTATAAGGATATTCAACAGCATTAAAAAAATCATAAAAAAGGATCAGTCAGAAATAATGAATGCAATATCTGGATAAATAACACTCTGGAAGGAAAAAACATAGGTTAGATGAAGCAGAGACCCAATTCAGTGTTTCAGAAGACGAGGTAGAAAAAACAATCAGGCAGAACAGTAAAAAGAAAAAAGAATTTTAAAAAATGAGAAGAGCTTAAGAAACATCTTAGACAGCATGAAGCATAACAATATACATATCATGGGAATATCAGAAGAGGAGAGTGAGCAAGGGATTGAGAACATATTTGAAAAAATAATAATTAAAAACTTCCCTAATCTGGTGAGGGAAAAAGCTGCATAAGTCTAGAAAGCTCAGAGAATCCCAAACAAGTTGGACCCAAAGAAGCCTATGCCAATTCATCATAATTAAAATGACAAACCTTAAAGATAAGGAGAGAATCCTAATGGCCACATGAGAAAAGCAGGTAGTTACATACAAGGGATCACCAATTAGATGGTCATCAGATTGTTCATCAGAAATGTTTCAGGCCAGAAGGGAGTGGTGTGAAATATTCAAGGTAATGAAGAGCAAGGATCTACAACCAAGGCTACTTTACACAGCAAGGCTATCATTTAAAATTGAAGGAGAAATAAGGAGTTTCCCAGATGAGAAAAAGCTAAAGGGGTTTGTTAACACCAAACCAATACTGCAACAAATGTTAAAGGGCTTGCTTTAAGAAGAAAAAGAAGAGAAGGGAGGAACCCAGAGGAAAACAGTTTAACAATAAAATGGTACTACATACATATCTATCAATAATCACCTTAAAGGGAAATGGTTTAAATGTTTCAACCAAAAAACAAAGGGTAGCTGAGTGGATAAGAAAACAAGATCCATATATATGTTGCCTCCAAGAGGCCCATTACAAATTAAAAGATACACAAAGACTAAAAGTAAAAGGTTGGAAAAAGATATTTCATGCAAATAGAAAAGAAAAAAAAAGCTGGGGTAGCAGTACTTATATCTGACAAAATAGACTTTAAAACCAAGTCTATAGTAAGAGAAAAAGAAGGATACTACGTAATGATAAAGGGTACAATCCACCAAGAGGATATAACCCTAGTAAACACTTATGCACCCAACATAGGAGCACCTAAATAGGTAAAGCAAATCTTGATGGGCATAAAGAGAGAGATCAACAGAAATACAGCCATAGTTGGGGATTTTAACACCCCATTGACTTCAATGGATAGATCTTCCAGGTGGAGAATCAACAAGGAGGAAGCAGCCTTAAATGATCAAAGGGATTTAATTGATGTCTTCAGAGCATTTCACCCCAAAACAGCAGAATATACAAACTTTTCAAGTGCACATGGAACTTTTGCTTGGATAGACCACATGCTAGGACAGAAAACAAGTCTCACTAAATTTAAGAAGATTGAAATCATAGCAGGCATCTTCTCTGACCACAATGCTATGAAGCTAGAGATCAGTCACAAGAAGAACACTGAAAATCACACAAGGACATGGAAGCTAAATAACAAGTATTAAGCAATGAATGGGTTGACAATGAGATCAGGGAAGAAATCAAAACATACCTTGAAACAAATGAAAATGAGGACAAAACAATCCAAAATCTGTGGGACACTGAGAAGCAATACTAAGAGGGAAATTCGGTGCATTACAGGCCTATCTAAAAAAGTTTAAAAGACAAAGCTCAAATACACAATATAAGTTCACACTTAAAGGAACTTGAAAAGGAAAAACAAACAAAGCCCAAAGTGAGTAGAAGGGAGTAAATGAGATCAGAGCAGAAATAAATAAAATACAGTCTTAAAAGTATATAAAAGATCAATGAGTCTAAGAGCCGGCTCTTTGAAAATATAAACAAGATTGACAAAACTTTAACCAGACTGATAAAGAAAAAAGAAAAAGGACCCAAATAAATAAAATCAGAAATGAAAGAGGAGAAATAACAACTGACACCAAAGAAATACAAAGGATTGTAAGAAAACATGAACAGTTATATGTCAACAAACTGGACAACCTGGATGAAATGGGTAAATTCGTAGAAATGTATAATCTCCCAAAACTAAATCAGGAAGAATCAGAGAATCTGAGTACACAGATTACACCTAATGAAATTGAAGCGGTAATAAAAAAAAAAAACTCCCAACAAATAGAAGCCGTGGACCAGATGGCTTCACAGGTGGATTTTACCAAACATTCCAAGAAGAATTAGCACATCTCCTTCTCAAACTATTTCATAAATTCAAGAGGAGGGAATGCTTTCAAACTCATTTTACAAGGCCAGCATTATTCTAACTCCAAAACCAGATAAAGAGACCACAAAGAAAGGAAATAATAGGCCAATATCCCTGATGAACATAGATGCTAAAATCCTTAAAAATTTTTGGCAAACCAAATACAGCAATGCATCAAAAAGATCATATACCATGATCAAGTGAGATTTATTCTGGGAATGCAAGGATGGTACGGTATTCACAGATCAATGAATGTGATTCACCACATAAATAAATGAAGGATAAAAACTACATGATCATATCAATAGATGCAGAAGAAGCTTTTGATAAAATCCAGCACCCACTTACAATAAAAACTCTCAGCAAAGTAGGAATAGATGGAACATACCAAAACATAATACAGGATATATATGACAAAGCCACTACCAGCATCAGAAGCAACAGGCAAAAACTACAAGGATTCCCCTTAAGATCAAGAACAAGAGAGGGATGTCCACTTTCACCTCTCTTATTCAAGGTAGTCTGGAAATCCTAGCCACAGCAATCAGACAAGAAGAAATAAAAGGCATCCATATTGGAATGGAAGAAGTAAAATTGTCTTTATTTGCAGATGACATGATACTGTACATAGAGAACCCAAGAAACCACTAGAAGTGATAAATGAATTCAGCAAAGTAGCAGGATACAAAATAAATATCCAGAAACTAGTTGCATTTTTAAACCAGTAATGAACTAACAGAAAGGGAAATTAAGAAAACAATCCCAATTATTACTGCTTCAAAAAGAATAAAATAACTAGAAATAAACCTAAGCAAAAATGTAAATACCTGTACTCAGGTAATTATAAGACATTGAACAAATAAATTGAAGATACAAATAAATGGAAACATATACCATGTTCGTGAATAGGAAGAATTAACATTATTAAAATGTCCATAATACCCAAACCAATCTATAAATTCATTGCAATTCCTATCAAGATGCAATGATGAATTTCACAGGACTAGAACAAATATTTCAAAAATGTATATGGAACCACAAAAGGCTCTGCATAGCAACAGTGATCCTAAAAATGAAGAACAAAGTTGGAGAAATCATGCTAACTAATATCAAACTATACTATAAGGACATAATAATCAAAACAGCCTAGTTCTGGCATAAAAACAGACACATAGATCAATGGAACAGAATAGAGAGCACAGAAATAACCCCACACCTTTTTCATCTTTTAATATTCAACAGAGGAAGCAAGCATATACAATGGGCTAAAGATAGTTTATTCAACAAATGGTATTGGGAAAACTGGACAGATATATGCAGAAAAATGAAACTAGACCACCTTCTTACACCACGCACAAGATAAAATTCCAAATGGATCAGATTTAAATGTTAGACCTGAAACCATAAAAATCCTAGAAGGAAACATAAACAGCAAAATCTCAGATATTGCTCATAGAGATTTTTTTATTGGATATATCTCCCCAGACAAGGGAAACAAAAGAAAAAATAAACAAATGGGATTACATCAAACTAAAATATTTTTGCACGGCAAAAGAAATTGTGAGCAAAATAAAAATTCTTCAACAACCCACAGAATGGGGGAACATAATCACTGATACATCTGATAAGGGGTTAATATCCAAAATTTATAAAGTACTTACAAAACTCAATACCAAAAAATAAACAACCTAATTTAAAAATAGGCAAAGGACCTGAATAGACACTTCTCCAAAGAGGACATACAGATGACCAATGGACATATGAAAAGATGCTCAACATCACTAATCATCAGAGAAATGCAAATTAAAACCACAATGAGGTACCATCTGACACCTTTGAAAATGGCTATCATCAATAAATCAACAAACAACTAGTACTGGTGAGGATGTGGAGAAAGGGGGATGCTTTTGCACTGTTGATGGCACTGCAGACTGATACAGCCACTGCAGAAAGTAGTACAGTATGGAGATACCTCAAAGAATTGAAAATCGATCTGCCTTTTGACCCAGTAATCCCTCTTCTGACAATATATCCATAGCAACCCAAAACACTAATTCAAAAGAACATAAGCACCCCTATGTTGATTGCAGTGTTATTTACAATCACCAAGATATGCAAGCAACCCAAATGTCCAACAACAGATGAGTGGATAAAACAACTATGGGATATTTACACAAGGGAATTCTACTTGGTCATAAAAAAGAAGAAAATTTTACCTTTTGGTACGGATGGACCTGGAGAACATTATGCTAAGTGCAATAAGCCAGTCAGAGAAAGACAGATTCCATATGATTTCACTCATATATGAAATCTAATGAGCAAGCTGAACTACCAAGCAAAACAGAGACAGACCCATGGATGGAGAACAGATGACAGTTAATGGGAGGGAGGGGAAGTTAGTGGGTGAGGGATTGAGCAAAAAGGAAAAAGAGGTCATGGACATGGACAACTGTGAGGTGATTGCTGCAGGGTAAGGGGACTACAGTAAAGGAAAAATTTTATATACATATATATATGAAAATGAGCAAAGTAAAAGAGATGAGAAATATTTTTTAAAGTACAATTATTAGATCAGAGGTCCAACAACCAAATAATATGATTGCCAAGAAATAAATGAAATAAAATGATCAGCAAAGTAATTCAAGCAAATTTTCAAGAACTAAAGGGCATACGTTTGAGGTTGAAAGTGCTCACCAAATACCAAGGAGTATGGATAAAAATGGATACACTCACAAGTTTGGCATAATAAAATTTTAGAAAAGTGAGGACTAAGAAGGTTTTGTAATTTTTCAGAGAAACACCATAGGTCACGTACAAGGGATCGAAACTGAGATGAGTTTGAAATTCTTAACAGCAACACTAGAAGCTTGAAGCAATTGAAAGATGTGCTTTCAGATCCTGAAAGCACATTTTTCCAATGCATACTAGAATTCACACCCAGAAAAACTATCAACCAAATATAAGGGTAAGAAAAAGTATTAATATATGTAAGTTCTTAAATAATTTATCTTCTTCATACACTACTGGAGGATGTGCTCCACCACCAAAACAAGATAGTCAACTAACATTATAATTCACAGACCATCAGTACTCAGAAGGGTTTTACCTCAACAGTGGGAGAAATTCTCCCTACAGCAAATATTTATCTATCTGGTCCACCCTAACAAAGGCTAAAGCAAGAACCAAAAGTATCTAACTGTTTCCAAGCAATTTAACTGCTTCACAGAAGAAAGCTTCAAAAAATTTATATTGGTTGGTATACAAAAATGCCCATTACTCTGCAGGCAAAACTCACAATGCCTGACATCTAAAAAAAAAATTAGCATGTATGTAAAGAGGCAGGAAAATATAACCCGAGATGAGGGGAAAAGTCAATCAAAATATACCAACTGAAAAATGACTGAGGAGATAGAATTAGCAGTAAAATGCATTAAAACAAGTATTATAACAAATATATATATAACAAGCTAGAAAAAATTGATCATGTGAAGTACAAATAAAGACATATAGAAAAGCCATATCAAATTTTTATAATGAACACTAAAATTATTAAGCTGAAAAATCAGTTTAGTGGGTCCAACAGCAGATTAGCTAGTGGGAGCAGGAGAATATTAATAATTTGAAAATATATCAATAGGAAATATCTAAACTAAAATCCAAATAGAAAAAGGACTGAAAAAAATGGACAGAGGATCTGAGAGTTGTGTGACAACTTCACACAGACTGCAGACTCATGTAATTGTAGTCCTCAAAGGAGAGGGTATAGATGGGTAGACAAAAATATATTTGAATAAATAATGGTTAAAATTGTTCCAAATTGATAAAATTATAACTATCGATCCAACAATTTCAATAAAGTCCAAGCACAAAAAACATGTAGAAAACTTTACCATAGTATATGATTCCTGAAAACTAATGATAAACACAAAATCTTAAAAGTACACATAAAAATAATGACATTAAATAAAGAGAAACAAATATAAGGTGGCAGTGATTTCTAAGTCAGGAACAATACAACCAGGAAGGTAGTGGAACATCTTTACAATGTTGAAAGAAAAAGAAAAGCCAACCTAAAATTCTATAAACAGTAATAGCATCCCTCAACAACAAAGGCAAAAATAAATAAATGTTTGAAACACAAAAGTTTAAATAATCCATTACAGCAGACTTGCACTACAACAAATACTGAAGATATTTTTTCAGGCAGAAAAAAAAAAAATTTCAGCTATAAATCTGATCTACACAAAAGATTAAAGAGCATTGGAAATGCTAGTTATGTAAGAAAATTATTGTTTAATCTATCTAACAGATTACTAATGTTTAAAATAAAAAATAGTAACAATATATTAGGTGGTTTATAACACATGTAAAATTAAATATTTCACAAAAAAGTGCAAAGGCTGCGAGGGAAAATGGAAGTATAGTGTTGTAAGTTTCTTATACTTTACATGAAATTGTATATGTTCTGTTTTAAAGTAGAATGTTATAAGTTATAAATGTATACTATAAACACTAAAGTAACCACTAAAATAACACAGTAAGGAGTAGTGCTAATAACAAAAAAGATAAAAATGGAGTAAAATATCCTTAATTTTTAAAAAGGCAGAAAAGAAGAAAGGGGATGCAATGAACAGAAGAGAAAAAATAAAATCAAATAGCAAACAGGTCAATTTAAACCCAATCATATTACTAGTCATACCAAATATAAATGGTCTATAAACACCCCAATAAAAGGCAGAGCTTATCAAATTGGATTTTTTCAAAGCAAACCAAGTATATGCTACCTAAAAGATATTTACTTAAAATGTAAGGACATGAAAAGACTAAATGTGAAAGGATAAAAATATATATACTATGCCAACATTATTGAAAAGGGTTTCAAAGAAAAGAATATTACCAAGGGTAAAGAAAGATACTTCATAATGATAAGAAGTCATCAAAAGGAAATAATTCTGTTAAAGGTATATCCACCTAATAACAGAACTTTATATAAAATGAAGCAAAATTGATAGAAATGCAAGGAAAATTTGACAAAACCACAGTTTTAGAGATTTCAACACATCCCTTTCAATAATTGATAGAACAAGGAGACAGAAAATCAGTAAGGATATGATACACTGAAAAATGCCAGCAACCAATTTGACCTGACATTTATCAAACAGTCCAAACAATGACAGCAGATTACCCATTCTTTTCAAGTAAGTGCAGAATATTTACTAAGACGATATGCTGGGCAATAAAATCAGTTTCAGTAAATTTTGAAGGATTTAAGTTATACAAAGTATATTCTCTTATTATAATAGCATTAAACTAGCAAGCAATAGCAGAAAAATATCTGTAAAATCACTAAATATTTGAAAATACAGTAACATTCTTTAAATAAGCCATAGATCAAAGAATAAATCAATAGTAAATTACAATATCATTTTAACTCAATGAAACTGAAAACACTACAAACCACAAGTTGTAGAATGCAGTTAAAGCTACCAAATGAGGCAGCCATTCTTCTCCTAGTTATTTACCTAAGAGAACTGAAAGCGGCATGTATTCATATAAAGATTTGTGTATAGAATATGATTTTACTTATATAAATTTGTATAAAATTAAAACCAGTTTGCAGTGATAGTAAATGGATCAGTAGTTGTCTGAATGGTGTGGCTGTTGGGGAAGAACAGAAAGGATTTACAAGGTAACATAAGGTACGTTCTGGCAGTAGTAAATATGTTCATTACCATGATTGTAGTAATAGTTTCATGAGTGTAATTGGGTACATGGGTACTTATGTATTTGTTTGTTGTCCAATTAGCAAACCATCTCTTGTTAATGTTTAGAAAGCATCTGTTCATGTTTTTTATTGTCAAATGCACCATTCCTAGCTATCCTCCTAGATCCTCACAAACACACACACACACAGCAACACTGTTATTACTCAGAAGGCCATGGCCATGGCTCTTTGGAACCCGATTATATTGAAATAATATAGATACTTTGCTCCTAAAGTTCCCTAATTCCATTTATTTAATCCTGGTCACATTTCTGATGATGCCTTTAAATCATCTATGATGCCATCCGTGAATACTGGCTTCCAATGACTTTCTTTTCTTTTTAATTGACAATCCTTTATTATTCAACTTAGGTAAGTCCAAAATCAGTCCAAGTAGATTGGAGAAAAAATAAGCTGTATTAGCAAAAGATACAGTTTCATTTGGCGAAGGCCCACACATTCACAGAGAAACTCATTGGATAAGTAAGATCCACTCAGTATCATGGCAAGGAATAACTGTAATAGCATAAACAATAAAAAAAATTTAAAAAGTGAAAATAAAAATGCTATATGCACAAAGATGTATAAATGCAGCCGGACATGAACACCAGCCTGGGTGCCTCATCAAGAAATCCGCTAGTAACACAGGTAGGGACATCCACTCACCCTCCAATCTGCTAGCTCACTTATAAACATCGAACATGAATTCTTCATTGAAAAATTCAATAAAATATTACTTCTCTCTCACAAGCAATAACATCATAAAACCACCTAAGATTTGAAATTTAGGTTAAGCTACTATAATTTCTTGCTTTTGTGTATCTTAGATCTGGTAATCTTTTCCCCATATAGTCAGACAGGTTTATAGAAGAATTTCAGATATCAAATTTAAAAAGCTGCTAATTCATAGATTTTATGACCAACTGATTCTTCAAATATTTAGGTTTCAGAGATTCTAATGGCACCAAATTCAATGCCAAGTTGGTCAACTCTGTCAATCAACTTGTTCTGGAGAAAGGTACTCCAAATGTGAAGACTCCACCTGCATTAGGAAAATCAGAGGTATGATTTAGAAGAACCATGGCTACCTGGATCATGGCTGTGGAGGTAGCCACATAACCAGCCTCTGATTCTTTCACCTGAGCATGTTGGGTTTCCTTGACCAAAGAATGTCATTGTAAATAATGAAGCATTAATCTGTTTTTGTGTTGGACCTTGTTTTGAAAAATAACCAAAGGAGAAGAGTCACGGGAATTTTATGAGAAGATACCTTCCAATGCCAAGCCTCACAAAGGATAAAAAGAAAGTCCAGCAAACATCAGCTTAATAACAGAGGTGATGCCTCCCATAGTTACATAAGCAGCATACTGAACAGGTGGTTGCTCTAAATTTTCATACAAGTAGCGCTGAATTCACTTCAAAATAGCCATCTATTCCCAAAAAAGGAATGGAATAACTGTTGAGTCCTCAGTAGTAAGAAATTGGCCATATGCTTTTCAATTTTGGACCAACAATTGGGACATGTTTCAAATTTGCCTCTTTTCATAATTTTTTCAAATTACTTTGATCTCCAAATCCATAAACTGCTGACTTCCAGGTACCACTATAAATGTACAACCCCTCAGGTCTGGAATGTACAGTCAGGAAATTTTCCACCACAATCAAAGTACCATTCGCTTTATTTCTGGTAATATAGTAATCCCAGATCTGTCAGAATGGAGTCAAATCTACTGCTTCCAATGATATAAACCCCCTTTTCTTCAGATTTCTCATGATATTTCCATTACATTAGTTCCAGAAACCAGGGTTCTCCAGAGATGTCAATATAACTAGTTCCATATTCAATACAAGTTTTTACTGCAGGTTCTCCATAAAATTGTTATGGTTCTACACAATTGAGGACAACTGTTGCCTATTTAGAGATTTCATCAAGTGAGGCTAGGTTAATGATATCAAAAATTCTTATTCCAACTTCAAGTGATAGTGTCAGTCTTCCCAACTTCAGAGCAGCGCCCCCAGCACTCCCTGCAACTTCTCCTGGGAATGGCTCTCCATGGGCCATGGCAGGCAGGAGCTTCCCGCCAGGTCCATCTGCTCCTGGGCCATTTCATTAGTCATGAAGTGGCAGGTAAAACCAGAGACATTGAATACCACCAGGTGGAATGGCCTCTGCTTGGTAGCCATGATGAGCCCACTCAAAGGAGTTTCTTGTAAGTCATTATTGTGTTTTACCGATGATGACAAAAACTTCAAGTTTTAACCAGAGTGCACAGGAAAATGTAAGATAATTCATTTTCTGGTCATGATAAATTTACCATTTTGAATTTTATAGCATAAAAGTAGAACACCATTTTTTCCAATCATGTCTTCTCTTAAACTCCTGCAAAATCACTGCAATCCTAAAATACGATCTCCATCAATGGTGACCACATACCTACCTTTCATACACTAACTCCAGAGGGGAAATAGACAAGAGGACAATGGGAAAAGAGAAAAGAGTAGTCATATCATGCCCACAAGTAATTTCTGTCCCTCATTCTGAAATGACTTAAGACCAGCTGGGAGAGCACAACATCACTACATGGAACAACACTAATAAAGGACATTGATAAGAAGGGCTTACTGCATTGCAAAGTAATCATCTTGAAAGTCCCCAGTAGCAATAGGCACACCCAACCCCAGGGACTACCAGGCACTTTTAATAAAGGTTGCAGAGGGGTTGGAGTGACTATGGGGTAGCCAGGAGTGAGGAAGTATGCAGTGCAAAGGACCCCTGTCACCAACCACCCCTTCTTTCCTTGACTGCAGTTGATCAGAGGCAGCATAAGTTAGAATGTACCTGGTGACAATAGGTCCTCACACACAGGTCAAGCATGTCAGCCAGAAGTAGACTATAGCTAGTTCAGAACCCTGAACTCTTCCTGTTTCTAATATGAGTGGGAGTCACCAAAATCAGAATATTGACACCATTCTGTGGCCCGATGTCACATAGTCCCATAGGGGAAAAAAAATACCATGGTAGTGAGCATGGAAGTGGTAATCCACTTCTCAGAAAACGCTTCTGGAACCTGAGCCCTGGATAATCCCATAGATGCAAAGTTGAGCTTAGATACTCCTTGGGACAACTGGTTGACCCCACATACCTAATAGAAGGTTTGCAAGTGCCCCAAAAGGGAGAAATGAAGACTGGGATCACCATTATCCTAGTCCAGGATCAGAGAACACCACCAAGATAGCTCCACTGGTTATGGCCCAGCAAGTCCGAGGCACAGGAGGGAGACTAAGGATTTTCCAGGCATGCAATTCAGCAACTAGGACCCACAAAGAACTAGATCCAAGTTTAGGGAGCCTTCCTGTCCTGGCTGGTAGCAGTTAGTCAAAAGGGACTCAGACAATTTCAAAGAAAGCACTTCTTTGAAGTACAGGACCTTGGACAGGGGTGTCACTCTGCAGGAATCATGGAGAGAGAATCTCCCTCCCTACCTGAAAGAGGATGACACAGAGCAGAACTCCCTAGGCAACTTTCAATGAGGATCTAATGTAAGAGAGGAACAAAAGTTATTGTTTTGAGCCACTGAGATTCGGGGTTGTTACCACAGCAACTTAGCCCATCCTGACTGCTACACAGGATGACAGTTATCACCAGACACAGACCTGTCAGTTCAGACTAAAACATAATAATTGAACAGAAAGGTGTGTTGAGGGGTGTCAGTACCAATATGCCTTCTGCTATTATCAATTTTTAAATATTTTTAATTGATAATGTTTTGGTCAGCCTAACCCAGATTCTTATATTTTACTTGACAGGACCATGCAATGATGAAGCTCTTTCATTAGAACACTAATTGCACCCACACTGAAGTGTCCTAACCCTGGACATTGGTCATATGAACCTGAATCTGAAAAGTGAGAGTAGTCCGATCCTCCTGATCATATACCTGCTGCTTCTCAGTGTCTTACCTACACTGCAACCCTGCCACATTGCCCCTGCAGGCTCCGGGGCCTCCCGTCGAGCCTCTCCCACTGACTTCCCATGTCTTTTATGAAACCTTGAGGGCACAGAAACTGAATAATGAACCAAAAGCTCCATTCACCAGATTTCCTCCCGGAGGCCTTCATCTGTTAGGAGTAATAATGCCTTTTCTTAACCTATTAATCAGCCTTCACATTCATTTAAATATACCTTTGATAAAATAATAAAATATTTGAAGAAAAGAGGAAATGTAATCTCATTCCTTCCTGGGTTGCCTTTCCCTCTCCAATTAACAACAAATGGACCAATAAACAGTGCCTGTAAACCAGCAGGGAGGCCTCCAGTTCCCATCACATTTGCTACTGACACCTTCATGGTTGAAGACCTCACTGGGCCCTTGAGAACCAGGAACACTCCCTTCCATGACATGGGACAGGCTGCAGAAGTTTCTGCTTAGGTTGAGAATTCTAGGGTACACTCTCCCTGGCGGTATGCACTACAGCTTATTTTCCCCAAGGTCCTTCTCCCTATACCCGGGGTCTCCAAACTCTGAGCTGCAGCCAGTACTGGCCTAGGCCTGTTAGGAACTGGGCTGCACAGCAGGAGGTGAGCATGAATATAATGCTCTTGGATTATCCCAAAACCATCTCCCACACTGGTCCATGGAAAAATTGTCTTCCATGAAACCTGTCCCTGATGCCAAAAATGTTGGGGACCACTACAGAGCTGCCACTAGGCAGTATGATAGTGCCCTACCCTCGCCAGCCTGTCCTGACCTCTGACCTCTTTTCCTTGGTGGTAGGGGTTGTTACCACTCTCCCTCCCCTCTTTTTACCCTTAAAAAACCTTTAACAAAATTTCTTCAGTGTTTCAGGCTTCAGGAATATCAAATCCCCAAAGACCATGTTTTAAAAGTCACTTCTGTTTGGGCCCTGTAACACGCTGCCTGCCCCACTCCTTACATTTGCCCACGAGTCAGGGACATAACAGTCTGTCAGCCTTCATGGACTGGTATAGAAACGGGGAGGAACACATGGAGAAAGTCTAAAATTAATATCCCTCCAAAGAGCAGAGTAAAATAGGATAGAAATGCCTCAGATAAGTACACATAAAATATGCACACACACATATGCAACTTAGAAACCCACATAAACAATCATCATAGACTAAAGAACTGATCATTTGAAACTGCAATTTTCAAGTTCAATCAAGTCCAAGAAGTGTTCCTTAAACAATTTCTTATGAATCTAAGTGCTCAGCAGATGATCGGGTGAATTCAAAGCCTTTAACAGGAACCTCTGATAAGTGATTCCAGAAACCACTGTCCCTTTGTCTAAAGCTGTTACTTCCCTGGAACAAATCTTATGTGGGGCTATAAAGTACAGAGGCAACAATGTAAAATGTGCTTGCAAAGTGTTGTAAAAAAGGTTTATTCAGAGACTTCTGAGCCCAATTGTCTGTAATGAAGCTCTTGCTTCTGCCTCCGCCTGGCCGCAGCTCTGACTGGAACATCACTACCACAAGCTGCCCTCTCCCCACACTTGGGTCTATCAACAGTTACAGCCATGTTCGCCTCAATTCCAGCATTTGCGGGCTTCCTGCATCACCAGTGAATGGCTTAAAAAAAAAACATTTTGCAAGTTACTACTCTGTAGGTCAAAATTGTCAATTCTTCCTTAAAAACAACTGCAGCACCCCATTTTGAAAATGACTATTGTTATATGGCACTGTGAGAAAAAGACCAACATTATTGAATAGAGCCATCAAGAGCAATTTAGACCCATTTCATGCTAGCCACATTTATCCCTGCTACTTGATGGAGCTGTGGTATGCGAGTATTTAACACCTTTTGCAGAAAAGGAGTGTCAGGACGACTGTGCATTCTTAATGGACCTGCCTCTACTATCCAGGAATGAATGGGAGGCCTAATTCCAAATGCAAGTACTGTCTTTGACACACACAGAAAATGAGCTACTGCAAATCTGGGCACGACCTGGTGTGTGGATTTTTTTAAGTATATCTAAAGTATACATAGAACTTACTCTGTGTATAGAAGCAGGAATGACTGAGCAGGTTTGACTTCTATGTGTGATGGACCCTGAGGAGCTGGGAAATGGAGGGTTGTATTGTGTGAGACCCTCCTGATAACCTACTTTAAGAGTAGTATTGTCAACATAGCAAGCTATTGCACAGACGTGTATTGTTTGTAAGCTACCCTCTGCCATGTGATGATAAGTTGTGGAAAAGACACCCCACAAAAAGTAGATTAAAAGTACTCTTATCTTTGGGAGCTAAGGCAGGGGGTCAGCCACACCCTGAGACACATGAGGGAAACCCCAGTACTTCTCCAATTTTAAAGATGAAGGCACCATGCATGTGTGGTCATGGTAAGTCAGTTGGGGGTTGATGGCCTCACTTATGTCTGACTGGCAAGTGTAGCCAGGGCTGTTGGTACTCAGTTCTCTGTCCACATGGCTAGCTGGGCCTTCTTCATTAGCTGGATCCCAAGAACACAGGCCCCAGTGTACAGATACTGATCAAACCTATCCTCACAACACATTCGTTGGTGTCCCATTGAGCAAAGTAGAGCAGTGATCTAGCCCAGGGATCTAGCCCTTGTGTAGAAGGGGTCTACACAAGGTCATAGACCCAGGAAAGCCATAGTTCTTGGAGGGTCATTCATCTAACAACTACCACAAATTCTATGGTGCCTGGGAAACCCCTTTGGAACAGACCTGAGCTTGCTTCCTCCTGATCCCCCAACACCTGATTTGTTTTCCAGGTGGCAAGAAAAAGGAAGAGCTGCTGCAAGAAGACAGAGTTCTGTCCAAAGGGCTGTATAGATAATGTTCTTGGTAATGACACTTCATGAGCCCTCTGTCACAGCCATTGGTTTGTTATTACAATTAACAAGGAGAGCCATTTCCATGGCATTTGTCCAGGGTTTCCTCAAGCACAAGCAGCCTGGGCCAACAACTTGCTACAAAGTCTGTGTCACCAAAGTTTGCCATGCATCCTAGAACAGAGCCAGCTGAGTTTTCAAACATTCAAAGTGCCATGCTCAGTGTTTATTATTTTGCTTAACCACACACACACAACCGTGCAGGGTGGTAATTATTCAACCCATTTTATAGATTGATAAGCTGAGGCTCAACATACAGCAACTTGACCAAAGTCTCAAGGCTGGTGATTCCAAAGCATGTCTCTCTCTCTCCAAAGCTTGTGTGAAACTGCACACTCTTTGAAAGGCTGTCCTCTTTGTCTTTGAAAAGCTATTCTGGGCCTGGATTTCCATCCAAACTCCAGGAATACTAGATGTTTCTAGCCCAGCCCAGAGCCCTGCCAACATTTGGGCCCGATGTGCAGGGGAGCAATTGAAAATGTTGGATTTGGAGTGTGATTGCCAGGGTTTGAATAGATTACCTCTATCTTGAGCAGTTTTATAATCTGTAAAATTGGATTATCATAGTCCTGCCTCAGGCTTAAATAAGTTAGATGACAGAGAGTGCTTTAAAAAGAGTACCAGGAATTCAGGAGCACTGGACTCAGTAAATATCCATGACTAAAATTGTTACAGGCTGGGCTCCAACCTGTCACTTAAGGGCAGATGAATAGTATGTTATCCCAGTCCATAACCAGGTATGGCAAAATCAACAGCAAAAGAATTGGTGCAGAACAGTGTGTGTGAAAGTAATATTGAAAATAGTGCCTGTCTGGTACAGGACAAGCAGTGACCATTCTGAACAGACCTCAAGGTTAACAACCAGCATGTCAACCCCTAATGACAGACTGTACATGAGCCCTCAAGCTATGGAATTGTGGCTGGGGAGAGGACCTGGAGGGGAGAGCTGGCTGGAGAGGCTGGAAAAGGGCTCCCCGAAGTCTTGTGGAGATCAGAGCCAACCCCAATGGGAGAGGGAAAGACTGGGAGCAGGGCCCCAGGCCTGAGGGATAGATGTCCTGGGCAGATGCTCTTGCCAAGGAAAGGAAGGAGGCTTTAGAAGAAGTAGGATCCACAAAACTTACCAGGGTTCTGGGTAGGTGTGGGACTGGGAACATGGCTGAAACCCCATCAAATGGACTGAGCCTGAAGGGACAGTGGATCCTTTATCTTGCCTGTCCCAGGTCTATATTATTCCAAGAACCTGTCTGCCTACAGACAAAGACAGGGCCTGGTGATGGAGGAATGGAGTGGGCTGGGCTGGAAATACATAAAGGAAAGAGGCCTGTGAGACTTAAATCTTCTCCTCTGAGAAGCCACCTGGGACCACGGACCCTGCTGCAGGTAGGCACCCAATGGCCCAGCTTAGCCAAGACAGAGCATACCTTGACTTTCCCTTCCTCCTCTAAGTTAACAAGCCTCACTCTCCCCCAATAAAAGCACATCATGAGTAGGAATGAGTAGAAATTACAACATTGCAGCTTCAGAGTTCATCCTGTCCACTTCCACATCCCTGCCTCTCCAACACTCCCTTCTCCCTCCTTCCACACTTCAGTTTCCATTAGTCACCTGGTCCCACTTCACTGATGACCATTCTCAGACACTGAAGTCTTCTCGCAAGGGCAGGGCTCTGGACACTATCCTGTCCCCCAGACCAGTCTCTCACATTAGATTACCACATGGCCAAAGACACTCCAATATCTCAGTGGGCTCCACTTCCCAGGCCAACAGATCTGAGCAACTTCTTGCCAGGAGGAGAACCCCACTGTCCATTTGGAATGAGGTTGGGAATAAGCATCCCAGTCAGGTAAAATCACCTCAAGAGTACCTAGGTCCAGGCTGGTCGTCATCTGCATCCCTTCCCCTTGGTCTTCTGATTGACAGTTCTGTTTATTGGGGTGGGGAATGGAGTTTGCCAAAGAGAAAAAATCCCAAGGAGGGACCTTGGCATTTCACTCTGGATGTGTGTAGGAAAACCTGTTTTGGCAGAGCTGCTTCTGTCACTGCAGATGCTGATGATTAATAACTGGGAGCAGTAGAAGCTCTTGAAGATCATTTGGCCTCTGGCTCCTTTAGGGCAGCACAGCCAGAAGGCCAGGCCTCAACAAACACAAAAGATCAACCCCTCAGCCTATACCAGCGCAGTGGGGCTTGGAATCAGTCACACAGACCTGCATTCCAGGACCAAGCGGTATGGCCCTGAAGACATTACTTTGCTTGAGCCCGTTTCTTTGTCAGCAAAACAGGGATAAAAATACCACCACCACTACCCGTTAAAGATTGGAAAAGGATTAAATAAAATAACCTAGATTAAGTGTCCTTCCTGCAGTTGATGCCCAATATAGCTTCACTCCTATCCTCTGTCCTCCCTTCCCACCCCTATAACAGTGGTAACATATCCTTTCATTTCCTTCCTAGAAGGTACAGTGGAGCCAGAATTTTAAACAGCATCTCAGGCTCATATTGGCTAGTATTTCACTGCCTAAGCTATTCATCTAGCTCCATAGAGGCTCCCCATCCTCCCTTATGCTCTTTCCCATTATTTAACATGGTTTTCAACTCCCACCCTGGCCATTTATACAGTACCCATGAGTGCACCTTACCTCCCTCACCCTCCTAAGCCTCAAACTGAAAAAAAAATTGTCTTTTTTTCATTCTCCCTGACCACCTCTGGATGTACAAGTCACTTAGCACCAGGAGAAATAATGAATTTTCTCCTATTCTGCTGAGGTTATCCACCATGGACCATTAAAAAGATACTCATTTTTAAAATATACTTGACAGTCTAGAAGATATATTTGAGATACCAGAAAACTAAGCCCATTATGTGACACTTAGAATATATTTGTGGTGATATATTTTTTAAATGTGCAATATACCTTAGGAATTTATATTGTATACATGGCACTTAGGTATTTGTATTATTTTTTCTCTGAAGATCCAAAGTTTCTAGACAATTTCCCTGTTAAGCTTACCATTCTTCTTATTGGGCCACTGGCCAACATAGCAGAAAAATAAAAAGACATGAATGCAGCATTCAAAGTCAGTTAGTTGTTGACTTCACATCAGGTAGCACCACGGGAGCCCAGATGGTGTGCAGAGAAGGAAGGTGCTTCTGTTTTCCGGTACACTCACATGCACACTGCCAGTGACTATGTGTATCAGTAAGCTGCTAATTTCCCCATTTTAAAGATGCGCTAACTGAGGCTTGAGCAGTGAAGTCTCTTACTTATATCCATGCAGCTAATGAGGGGCATAGAAAGGATTACAGCCCAGGTCAGCCAGATTCCCAGATGCACATTTGTCCACAGAAGAGTTCAAGGTCTAAAGGCCACTATGTGGTAAGAAAGATGGTGATAATGGGATAGGGCTCAAGTCTGAGAGACAAGAGGACATAAAGACCCCTCTTCAGGACTTCTGGGGCCTGGCTGGAATAAATATGAGACTCAGAGTGTAGGCAAGAAAAAAAGGACACAGTAGATAAATATGAATGCAAACCCCTTCATGTAGCGTGCAAGATCCACTCAATGTGGCCCCAAGTTTTCTGTCCTACCTCCTCTCTCCTTTTCACCCATTATGTCCAGACAAGTCTTCCAAACCACAGAAGTGCTTTGTCAAATCCTGCAGGTAAGCCTTCCCCAGTGTCATTTTTGCCTCCAAAATACCTCTTCTACTTGCTCCCTATTTGGATCCTGCTCATCACCCTCACTTTTCCTCCTGGTCTTTGCTAACCCTCCATCCACAATTCTGAAGGTTCTCTCACTAAGGTGGCATCTGCACTATGTAACTGCTGACACTTAACTTTCACAACACTGTGTCATAACCCTAAACTTCCACTCACCTACCCGAAGACCAGGCCCAGATCAGATGCTCAGTTAACACCTATCAGATGAAATGAATGACCATCTAGAAACCAATTGACTCTTCTCATTTTGAGGTGTTTTGTTTTTTGTTTTTGCCAATTGCTCAGAACCCTTCTCCAGAACTTCCCAGAGAATGCAAACATTTGAGAAAGGCCTTCCTTCTCTGGATAGTGTATTCAACTCCAGGTTTTTTTCCCTGGATGCTTCAAAGATGAATAGTCACCTATTATCCCACAGAGGCCAAATCCTAGTCTAATGGAAATGGAGAGTTAGAAAGGATGGAATGCAATGACAAACTTTCCTGACTGCCTCATGTAATCCTGCTGTTCTGCGGCCATTCCCCAGCCCAGCATAGTTGCCTCACTCTGCAGAAAAGAGACACAATCACAAGTCCCCATAACTTTGAGCCAGCTGCATCCTCCCCAGTGTTCACTCTGTCTCTGCTTTCTATGTACTGAACCCTACTTCACTGGTACAACCTCTGCCTCCTTGTAGTTGTTGAAGTCTCAGGACGCCTCTGGGTCCGCTGGATACCTCAGCTGTGATGTATTGAATGAGAATATAACACAGAGGGCACAGCAAAGTGTAGCTATGATGAGTTCATCTTCAAGCTCACTGAGATTCTTAGTGGAACTAAAAGAAAGGACTCAAGACATTTGTGGTCAGTGGGGTCAGACTTGATGTCTTGCATTCCCCACCAGAACATAAGCACCATGAGGGCTTGGACTTTAGTTTTTCACAATTCTATGTCTCTAGAGCAATGAACAGTACATATAAGGAGTTCAACAAATACTCTTCTTGAATGAATAAATAAATGAATGAATGAATTGCTTTAAGGGAAGATTTTTAATTTGGGCTAAAAGAGATGAGACAGGAGTGTTCATTGGCTCTTCTGTGAAAGGAGACAGAGCTCAAAGCTGAGCATACTATGGCACCTCTCGTGATAATATGGGTTCATGCCCTGTGAGTGAAAGAGCTTGGGACCAAAAGCCAAAGAAATTGGATTCCAAGAGTAAGTGGTCTGGAGGGGGCTTTGGCAAAAAAACAGGGCAATAAGATGGAACAAAGTCTATGGAGGAGGCCATCTTCTATTTCCATTCAGAGCCAGAACAAGATACTGTCAGAATGACAGAGCAGCTCTGGTTGAGCTGGCCTGCCCACCAGAGGGTCAACTTGTCCCTGATGGAGATCCCCACAGCAGGTGCAGCAGTGAGACACCTTCCATAAGTTTCAGAAAGTGTCTCTGAGAGACACAGAGGACTTACTGGGAAGTCCATGAGAGGCAATTCTTGGGCTCCAAGAAATAACTGGGGAAGCTGAGTCACTGAGGAAGGCCTACAGCCAGTCAGAATACTATATGAGCAAAGTTCAGAGACACATACTGACACAAGTGCTCTGAAGTCCTCTGACTGGCAGAATACAGGACTTTCAGGCTATCCTTCACTGTCTAGCACAGAAGCCTACAGCCAAAAACCCAGTGCATAGATCCTGGAGGAAGAGCCAGGCTGAGAGAGAACCACCCATGAGCAGAAGCCTGGGCCTAGGAAACTTGTTCAGGAACGACAGTGGAACAGAGGGAGTAATGTCAGTACTGTTTGGTATTCATGAGCTTTCTTCCCATGTTTACAAGAACCCTTCCATTGATAAATGACCATAACCCCATGGCTGCATCATCCTTGCCTGGCAGCCATATTATGAGCATTTCACCCACCACAAGCCAGGTAGGTAGTATTACAGAGAAAAAGTGTGTCTATTGACCTGAGCTAAACAGATTTCAGGGAGTGAGCCCTAGGTCAGGCCTTTGGAGTTGAAGCTCCCAGTGCCTGCCACATTGGAAGTCTCAGGGTCTACCCCACCTCATCCCTAAAAGGAGAATGGCAAGTGCAAGTGTCTGCTAAGCCCCAGGGAGGTGCCAGCCAGAAAGGGTAAGGGCATGTCTGAAGCCACAGGGATGCAGCAGGTGGGCCAGGAGCCTGAGCTATGCAGAACCTCTGCAGCTGTGGGAGCCTCAGGGGTGCATAATGGCTGTCCTCTCACCAAGATGACTCTCCCTGCACCCACCTCAGCACTTGGAAAGGCCTCAGACCTCAAAAGATTTCCTGCTGCTTTCTCGTTAAAGTATACTCTGCTGTCATTGCTGTTTATAAAAGAAGGAAGGTAAAGCTAAATGCCCAGAACTGGCATTCAAAAACCCTGTTGGAACTCAGTGCTACAAACTGCTGAACCTCAGGAAAATGCTGACTTTGAGCAAAGGCATTCCTCTCATCTGAGGCTTCAAGAAGAAGCACTACACTGACCCAGAAGTACCATTTTACATCCAAAAAGGAGAGGAAGGACACATGAACACCAGTGACCTGAGCAGCCCCATGGTCCCCAGGATTAGGTGGGTGTGTCCTACAGGGACTCTGACCAATGGGGTTACACTCCCAGCGCTGAGCCACAAAGCTGGCAAAAGCGGAGCAGACCTGCCCCTCCCATCCCGTGACACTGTTCCAGCTCAAAGCCCAAGTGCAGCAGCCTGAGGCTATTTCCTTCCCTTGGCAAAGACTTAGAGTCACAGTTGAGTTCAGAGGGGGGTGACTTGCCAGGAGGACCCTGTAACAGGTCCAGGAAAAAGAAGCCAAGGTTGACCAGAGAGCCTTGGAAACAGCCAGAGAGGTGTCAGCCTTAACAAGTACAAGAAAGAGCCACAAGAACAGAAGCAAGACACACAAAAGTGTGGCATGAAACAATAATCCATGAAGCACAAAGCTGTGAAGCCATCAAGAGTTTCTGAAGAGCCTGTCAGCAAAAGGGAAATTCTCAGAACTACTTTCCCAGGGGCTCCTAGGTGGTGACCATATTACTGCCCACAATGTCTGTGGTCTCTGTGCATGAGCACTGGGGAGAGGCCTCTGAACCCTGCAACTCCTGAGTGGGTTTTCAGGGAGGATTGTAGCAGAGCATCAGCGGGTCTAATTAGTGCATTAAGATTTCATGAAATTGATTTAAAGAACATAAATACACATTTTTACATCAATCTCCCTTAAGAGTCATTTTCAGAGATTACATCCATGTGAATACAAGACTACTGATACCATGTCTAAACATGAATCTTACCTGCCCACATGGTATGACCATGGTATTAACCAGTCCTCCTAGATTTGTGTTGGCTGGTCCTCTGTTTACTCATTCAAAGAAATAGGGGGTGCCCTGGATAATCTCTGCAAGAAGTGCCAAATTTGCAGTGACTCGATGTCATCCAGCACCTTGCAGTCATCTAATTTCCATGGACAGGGAAAAGAATCTGAGATATTTCTTGAGTTATTCAAAATCCTGATTAAGTTTAAGAACCCACAAGGCAGTGCTGATAAAACGTATCTCCACCTTTCATCCACACTCACCCATAGAAAAGAAATCAGGCCATGTGAAGTGAATGGCTAGGTATTAGGTGGCACAATGGTCCAAATTTGGTTTTCTAAAGACCTTGTTAGTTCACAAACTGACCCCTGAACTCAGAGACTGAAGAGAGAGGAAGACCACCACAGATTGGTAGGTGACAGGTTTGATAAGTAAGAGAGTTTACAAGACTTGTCTTGTGGCAGCACAAGAGCTCCACATTCTCCTGCAAGAATCTTCAAAATTTATACAGAGGTCTTACAGGAGTTAGTCATATACACAGTCCAGATCGTCTCAACAATACATTACTCTCTCTAGGCTACAGCCTTGAAAACAGTCCCCTCTGGGGAAACAGTGGGCAGGTACAGGGGAGGGTTTAGGAGCCTCTGATTTCCTGGATTCAGTTTGCATCAACCAGCAGCCATGTCCTCTCCATTACCTCCTCCAACGGACCTGAGTTAAAATGCTGAAACTTGGGGCACCTGATGCTTTGGGAAGAGAATGTTTCCCCAAGACCCCAAGAGTCTATTGAAGGGCAATCAGCTAAAATTTGAGAAGGGTGGGGAAAAATGAAGTCTTGGAAAAACTAAACCTAAATATTCTGGAGGAAAGCAACTTTAACAGATAAAGAAAAACCCATAAGTGTCTTCAACAAAATTAATGTAGTTTGATTGCTTAAGCTAGTTGATATCCATACAACTCTTCATTGTATCATTTTATATTACTTGGAGGATATCCAAAATATTTCAATAGAAAAATTTAAAAGAAAGATACTTTAAAAGTGAGAAAATGGGGGAAAGGAATGAGGGAAGGAAGGAAAGAAAGAAGAAAGGAAGGAAGGAAGGAGAAAAAAGAGTGGGCAAAGTTTCTAAGAAAATATCACCAGTTGCAAGTTTTGAATCACATAACTATCCACTCTTACTCAAAGTAAGATTCATATCCCACAAATGACAGAAACCTCATTAAACCTGGTCTTGTATCATGAATCTCTTCTGTATGTTTTTTAACTGAAACCTATTTTACATACCATAGAATTCACCTATTTTAAAGTGTAGAATTCAATAGATTTATACTTTCACAGAGTTGAGTAATCATCATCACCTCTAATTTTAGAACAAAAGAGCCAGAGAACCCCCAAAAGAAATCTCATATCCATCAGCAGTCATATCCATTTCTGCCTCTCCCCATCGGACCCAAGCAAATAATAATCTACTTTCTATCTCTGTAGATTTGTCTATTCTGAGCATTTTGTATAAATGGAATCACAAAAGGTATGATGTGGGCATATGTGACTGGCATCTTTCACTTAAAATAATTGAAACTAAGTCATTTTGCCTAACTCAATAACCCTATATTTTAATCTAAGAGTTTTATAGTTTTAGCTCTTCTGTGTAAGTTTATGACCCATTTTTGAGTTGTTTTGTATATGGTCATCATCTAGGGCTTCAACTTCATTCTTTTAATCTAGATATCCAGTTATTGAAAAGACTGTTATATTCCCCATTGAATTGTCTTGACACCTTTGTCAAACACCAGTTGACTCTAAATGTAAGGGTATATAAGAACTCTCAATTCTGTTCCGTTGATCTACATATCTACCCTTATGTCAGTACCACAGTGTTTACTGTAGCTCAGAGATTTTCAACCTTTTTCATCTCATGGCACACATAAACTAATTACCAAAATTCTGTCACACATCAAAAACTAAATTATATTTTTTATTGATGTGACAAAAAGAGGCATAATTTTTATTCATTCACACTGGACAACTATTGTTTTGGCTGTTGTCATTTTTTTACTTGACAATCTAAGGAGAAGAGGTCAGTGCCCCTGACTAAACAGTCAGGTATTGCATGTTTAAAATTTTTTTTGCAGCACACTATTTGAAAATTGCTGCCGTTGCTTTTTCAGGGAGTGGTAAATCAGGAAATGTGAGTATTCCAACTATATTCTTTTTTTCAAGATTTTTTTTGGCTGTTCTGAGGTCCTTCCATTTCCATGTGAATTTTAGGATCATCTTGTCATTTTTTGCAACCAAAAATGGCAGGTAGAATTTCAATAGACATCATATCCAATCTATAGTTTGATTTGAGAGAATTGCCATCTTAACACTATTAAGTTTCTGATTCATAAATGTGAAATGTCTTTCCTCTTATTTTGGCTTTCTTTAATTTCCTTCAGCAATATTTTGAAGTTTTCAGTGTACAAGTCTCAAATTTATTTCGTTATACATATCCCTAAGTATTCTTGGTATACAGTGCATACTAAGTAATATTACTCTTTCTTTGCTGTTATTATACATAGAATTTATTTTCTTAATTTTATTTTCAGAATTTTCATAGCTGCCATATAGAAATACTATTGAGTTGTGTGTGTTCATCTTGATCTTGCAACCTTGCTGATTTTTCTTTGGCTTTTGATAATTTGATTAGTATATGTCTGTGTTTGAAACTCTGTAAGTTTAACTTGGGGTTTGTTGAACTGCTTGAATGTGTAGACTAATATTTGTCATCAAATTTGGAGAGTTTCTGGCCTTTATCCAAATATTCTTTCTGCTTCTTGCTCTCTCCCCTCTCCTCTGGGACTCCCATTTTGTGTATGTTGATATGCTTTATGGTTACCCATGAGTCTTTGAGCACCTCCTGTTAATTTTTCTTCATTCTTCTTTCTTTCTGTTCTGTAAATTTACTTGACCTATATTCATATTTGCTGATTGTTTTCTTCTGCCTGCTTCTGCAGTTGAACATTTCTAGTGATTTTTAATTTCAGCTCTTGTGCTTTCCAACTTCAGAATTTCAACTTGCTTCTTTTTTATTATTTCTATCCTTTTATTGACATTCTCTATGTGCTGAGACATAGTGCTCATAATTCCCTTTAATTCTTTAGACATGGTTTCTTTTCATGCTTTGAACATACTTATAATAGTTGATCTAAAGTGTTTGCCTAATAAGTTCAACATCTGTGTCCCCTCAGGGCTAGCTTATATTGCTTATATTTTTCCTATATATGCACCATATATTTCTCTCTCTCTCTTTTTTTTGTATGTCTTATAATATCTTATTGAAATCTGGACATTTTAGATAATGTAATGTGGTAAGTCTGGAAATCTGCTCCACACCATTCGCTGAGGCTTTGCTCTTGTTGCTGTATTTTGCTGTTGTTGCTATTGTTGTTATTATGCTTGGTAACTGTCTATGTTTAGTGATTTTCCTGGACATGTCCAGTGGTATACAGTCACAAAAATCCCTGCTTGGTTAGCTTTGTGGTCAGCTAATAATTGGCATACATTTTCTTAAATGTCTCAAGCCAGTAATCCCTTATCCTTTGCCAAGGAGCTCTCTTGCGTGTTAGGGCTTACTTTCAGCACTGTGGCAGTTTATAGCTCTGACTTAGCCTGCACTTTGTACTTCAGCAGAATGTCAGGCTCAGCTATAGTTGAGACATTAGGGCCATTTTGATACTTTTTAGTCATGTGCATAGCCCTACCTACATAGTAGACATTCAATAAATATTTTTAAGTCAATAAAATATCTTTAGCATACACTAGTGAGTAGACACAGTGGTATAATAACTGCTCCCTAACCTCAGGGGTGCTCTCAAACCTCTTGATCTGGGCTTTTTATACCTTGCAAAGAGTGCACATTCTCATTGTCCTGAAAACTCTGACTTCCCTTCTATCCCACCCTCTCTGCTGATGATCTTTGCTTATTTTTCATGGAACATATCAGACCAAAGCTCCCTTCTTTCCACCTCTCAATTTAACCAAATCCTTATTGGTTTCCATTTTCTCCTTCTTTTCAAGAGAAAATAGAAAATAAGATCCAAGATGGTGAAGGAGTAAATGGAAGCTACACTAACCTCCTCCCAGGACTAATCTGGAATTACAACTAATTGTAGGGAAATCACCCTAAATAACCAATGGAACACTAGCTGGAGAGAAGCCTTATAACCAAGGACTTACAGAAGAAACCACTTCACCAAACAAGACTGATAGGAAGGTCAGAGGAGCCATGAGAGGGACTGAGCACCCATGGGAAGCAGATGAAGTTCTGCAGAGATATTTCAGAGACTTGGGGGTTCCCCTGAGAAACGTGGGGTCTAAACCTCAAGCTGGGCTCTCCAGCCTACAGCACCAGAGCTAGAAAGGAACCCAGATAACATTCAGGTGTGAAAATAAGCAGGGTTTCTGTCTACCACATAGAGACAGCTAGAGACCAAGAGACTCTTAAAAGGTCAACACACAAAATTTCATTTGCAATCACTTACCCTGGGGTGCAGTGGAGGGGAGGCAGAGTAGACTAGGGATGCTTGAGGGGAAACTGGAGCTGGTGGCTCTTGGAAGAGAACTAAAGGAACAGTCACTAGGTTCCTTGTGCTGAACCATTCCCAATATTGCAGAAGCCATCTTTCTCAGGCACAGCACTCCTATCTGAAAGGCATCATCTTGGGAGGAGCAATAGCCCCACCCACCTGAATTACTCTGCACCACCCTATGGAGCATACACTGGGCTGTTGATTACAGATTGATTACTTTAAAATACCGATCAACTCAATAACTGATTAGTTTAACAGCTAAGGCAGAAAATACAAAGAAACAGCCAAAATGAGAAGGCAAAGAAATAGACCCCAAATGAAAAAAACAAGAGAATTCTCCAGAAGAAAAACTAGATGAAATGGTGGCAAGAAATTTAACAGATAGAGATTTTAGAGTAATGATTGTAAGGATACTCAACAGCATTATAAAAGACAAAGAAACCATAAAAAGGACCAGTCAGGAAAAAAGAATGCAATATCTGAAATAAGTGATATACTGGAAGGAGTAAACAGTAGATTAGATGAAACAGAAGACTGAATTAGTGATTTGGAAGGCAAGGTAGAAAAAAAAAGCTGGGAAGAACAGCAAAAAGAAAAAAGAATTTTAAAGAATGAAGAGCTTAAGAAACATCTTGGACAATGTGAAGCATAACAACATTCACATCATGGGGCTTCAACAAGGGGAAGAGACTGAACAAGGAATCAAGAACCTGTTTGAAGAAATAATAACCAAAACCTCCATAATATGGTGAAGGAAACAGACACAAAATCTAGGAAGCTCAGAGAGTCTCAAACAATTTCAATCCAAAGAGGCCCACACCAAGATGCATCATAATTAAAATGATAAGGCTTAAAGGGAAGGATAGAATACCAAAAGCCACAAGAGAAAAGTAGGTAGTTACCTACATAGGAGTACCAATTAGACTGTCATCTGATTACTCAACAGAAACATTACAGGCAGGAAGAAAGTGGCATGAAATATTCAAAGTAATGAAAAGCAGGGACCTACAACAAAGGATATTCTACCCAGAATGGCTATCATTTAAAATCAAAATTGAAATAAAAAGCTTCCCAGACAAGAAAAAGCTAAAGGAGTTTGTTAACACCAAACCAGTACTGCAACATATCTTAAAGAGCTTGCTTTATAAGAAAAAGAAAAAAAATACAAAAAAAAAAGAGAAAAAAAGTCTAACAATAAATAGAACTAAATATGTACCTATCAATAGTCATCTTAAATGAAAATGGTTCAAATGCTCCAAACAAAAAGCATAGGACACCTGAATGGATAGGACAAAAATATCAATGCATATGCTGCCTCCAAGGGACCCATCTCAGATCAAAAGACACACACAGACTAAAAGTAAAGGGATGGAAAACATATTTCATGCCAATGGAAAAGAATAAAAATGCTGGAGTAGCAGTACTCATATCAAACAAAATAAACTTTAAAAACAAGGCTATTGTAAGAGACAAAGAAGGACACTACATAATGACAAAGGGAACAAACTAACAAGTGGATATAACCTTAGTAAATATTTATGCATCCAACATAGGAGCACCTAAGTATGTAAAGCAAATCTTAATGAACATAAAGGGAGAGATCAACAGAAATACAGTCATAGTTAGGGATTTTCACACCACACTGACTTCAATGGATAGATCTCCCATAAAGAAAAACAACAAGGAGGCAATGGTCTTCAATGGTAGACCAGATGAAATGGATTTAATTGATATCTTCAGAGTATTTCACCCCAAAGCAGAAGAATACATATTCTTGAAGTGCACATGGAGTGTTTTCTAGGATGGGCCACATGTTAAGACACAAAACAATTCTCAGTAAATTTAAGAAGATTGAAATCATACCAAGCATCTTCTCTGACCACAATACTTTGAAACTAGAAATCAACCACAAGAAGAATGCTGAAAAACACATAAAGACATGGAAGCTAAATAACATGTTAATAACATCAAATGGGTCAACAATGAGATCAAGAAAGAAATAAAAAGTACCTTAAAACAAATAAAAATGAGGACACATTAATCCAAAACCTGTGGGACACTGGAAAAAAAACAGTCTAAAGAGGGATATTCATTGCATTACAAGCCTATTTAAAAAAAAAAAAAAAACCCACCTAGAAAAAACTCAAATAAACAACCTAACTTTACGTTTAAAGGAACTTTGAAAAAGAACACCAAACAAAGCCCAAAGTGAGTAGAAGGAAGCAAATAATAAAAATCACAGCAGAAATAAATGAAATAGAGATAAAAAATATATGAAATATCAATGAATCCAAGAGCTAGTTCTTTGAAAATGTAAATGAGATTGACTAACCTTTAACCAGACTCATCAAGAAAAAACAGAAATGACCCAAATAAATAAAATCATAAATGAAAAAAAAATAACAACTGAGAGCAAAGAGATACAAAGGGTTGCAAGAAAATACTATGAACAACTACATGCCAACAAACTGGACAACCTAGATGAAATGAATAAATTCATAGAAACATACAGTATCCCAAAACTAAGTCAAGAAGAATCAGAATCTGAATAGACAGATTACAACTAGCAAAATTCAAGCAGTAATCAAAAAACTTGCAACATACAAAAGCCATGGAGCAGGTGGTTTCACTGGTGAATTTTACCAAACCTTCCAAAAAGAATTAACACCTTTCCTTCTCAAAATATTTCACAAAATTCAAGAGGAGGGAAGTCTCCCAAACATATTTTAGGATGTTAGCATTATTCTAATTCCAAAACCAGATAAAGAAACTACAAAGAAAGAAAATAATAGGCCAATATCCTTGATGAATATAGATGCTAAAATCTCCCACAAAATATTAGCAAACCAAGTCCAGCAACGCATCAAAAAGATCATACACCATGATCAAGTGGAATTTTATTCCAGGAATGCAAGGTTGGTACAACATTCACAGGTCAATAAATGTGATTTACCACATATTCAAAATGAAGGGCAAAAACCACATGATCACATCAATAGATGTAGAAAATACATTTGATAAAATTCAGCACCCATTTATGATAAAAACTCTCAACAAAGTGCAAATATAGGGAAATACCTAAAAATAATAAAGGTCATATATGACAAAGGCCAATGCCAGCATCACACTAAATGGGCAAAAACTACAAGTGTCCCCCTTAAGATCAGGAACAAGACAGGGAAGTCCACTTTTGCTGCTCTTATTCAACATCGTACTGGAAGTCCTAACCACAGCAATCAGGCAAGAAGAAATAAAAGGCATCCAAATTAGAAAGAAAGTAGTAAAACTGTCATTATTTATAGATGACATGATACTGTACATGGATTCCCCAAAGATTCCACCAATAAACTACTAGAACTTATAAATGAATTCAGCAAAGTAGCAGGATACAAAATTAATATCCAGAAATCAGTTGCATTTTTATAAGCCAATAATGGACCAATAGAAAGGGAAATTAAGAAAACAATCCCAGTCACAATTGCTTTAAAAAAAATAAAATACCTAGGAATAAACCTAACTAAGTATGTAAAATACCTGTACTCAGGAAATTATAAGACATTGAAGAAAGAAATTGAAGAAGATACAAATAAGTGGAAGCACATACCGTATTCATGGATAGGAAGAATTAACATCATTAAAGTGTCCATACTACCCAAAGGAATCTATAGATTCCTACCAAGAATCCAATGACATATTTCACAGAACTAGAACAAATATTTTTAAAATGTATATGGAGGCATAAACAGTCCTGCATAGCAACAGCAATCCTGAAAAAGAAAAACGAAGTTGGAGGAATCATGCCACCTAATATCAAACTATGCTATAAGGCCATAGTAACCAAAACAACATGGTACTGGTATAAAAGCAGACACATAAACCAATGGAACAAAGCAGAAAGCCCAGAAATAAACCCACACCTTAATAGTCAATTAATATTAGGCAAATAATAGACAGAGGAATCAAGTAGATGCAGTGGGCTAAAGAGAGTTTATTCAATAAATTGTGTTGGGAAATTTGGACAAATAAGTTCAGAAAAATGAAACTATACCACTTCTTTTTTAAGATTTTATTTATTTATTTTTAGAGAGAGAGGAAGGGAAGAAGATAGAAAGGGAGAGAAACATCAATGTGTGGTTGCCTCTCACACATCCCCCACCAGGGACATGTCCTGCAACCCAGGCATGTGTCCTGACAGGGAATCAAGCAAGTGACCCTTTGATTTGCAGTCTGGCACTCAGTCCCCTGAGCCACATCAGCCAGGGCAGGACTACCTTCTTATACCACACACAAGAATAAATTCAAAATAGATCAAAGGCTTAAATGTCAGACTTGAAACCATAAAAATGCTAGAAGAAAAAAATAAGCGGCAAAATCTCAGACATTGCTCATAGCTATTTTTTATTGGATATATCTCCCCAGGTAGGGAAACAAAAGAAAAAATAAACAAATGGGACTACATCAAGCCAAAAAGTTTTTCACAGCAAAAACAAATCATCATCAAAATAAAAAGACAAGGCATAGAATAGGAGAATATATTTGCCAAAATATTTGATAAGGGGTTAATATCCAAATTTTATAAAGTACTTACAAAACTGAACACCAAAAAACAAACAACCCAATTAAAAAATGGGCAAAGGACCTGAATAGACACTTCTCCAAAGAGAACATACAGATGGCCAATAAACAAATGAAAATATGCTCAAGGTCATTAATCATCAGAGAAATACAATGAAAAGCCATGAGATAATATCTCACATCTGTCAGAATGGCTATCATTAAAAAATCAACAACTAGTGCTGACCAAGATGTGGAAAGAGGGGAACACTTTTGCATGTTGGCGGGAATGCAGATTGGTGTAGCCACTGTGGAAAGCAGTATGGAGATGACTCAAAAAATTAAAAATGGATCTGCCATTTGACCCAGTGATCCCACTTCTGGTAATATATTTGAAGGAGCCCAAAACACTAATTTGAAAGAATATAAGCACCACTATGTACATTGTAGTATTGTTTACAATCACCAAGATGTGATAGCAGCCCTTGTGTCCATAAGCAGATGAGTGGATGAAACAGTTATGGGACATTTACACAATGGAATATTATTCAGCCATAGAAAAGAAGAAAATTTTACCCTTTTGACAGCAGATGGACCTGGAGGACATTATGCTAAATGAAATATATTAGTCAGAAAAAGATAAATACCATATGATTTTACTCATATGTAGAATCTAATGAGCAAACAACTAACAAGGACAGTGGGGTCAGGCTCATGGATGAAGAGCACAATGACAGCTAGTGGGAGTTGTGGAGGTTAGGGAGTGAAGAGACTGAGCAAAAAGGAAAAGGGCTCATGGGCAACAGAGTGGTGATTGCTTGGAGGAGGGGTATAAGGGGATTAAATCTTAATGGAAAAAAATACCATAAAAATTTAAAAAGTAATTACAATAAAAGAAAGTAAGAAAACACACAAATTCTCTTTCTTTCCTCCTGTTATAATGGAAAGACAATCCTTCTTCCTGGCAAATTTCAATCTCTATGTGGGCACTGTATGAAACCCTTTTGCTTCCTCAAGATCCTAACCTCAATTATTCTCCCTCTTCTCACCTGCATCTTCATCTGTTTCAGTTCCATTGAATTGTTTGAATTGTATTAGAACATATTTTGTTGCTAACTTTTTTTTAATATACACAGCTTAGACTTCACATCCCCCCTTTAGCTAACAACTCATTGCTCCATTTCCAAATCAAACTTCTTCAGAGGTTTGGCTACAAACTCTAGTCCCATTTCTCTACTTTCTGTTTAGTAATTAACCCATTCTTGTCTGTGTTCTATGCCCACTATACAGCTAAAATGACCCTGCTATTTTAATTTAATTCATTCAATGTGTAATTATTGAGTGCCCAATATCAGTGCCAAAAACCATTCTCAAAAAATATATATAGAACACAAATAATAAGATAAACAAACAAGAACTTTGGACACTTTCTTTATAGTTTTCATCCACATTGGTTTCCCCTCAGCAATTAGTCACCAACAACTGTAGAAATGCCTTCCTTTCATGACTTCCAGGGCACCATGCTTACTCCTATCTCTCCAGCCACTCATTTTCAGTATCCTTTGCTGGATAATTCTCATAGTTCTAGGCTTTAATATTGACATTTTTTTAATGTTAAAATAAATTTTACATAACATGAAATTAACCATTTAATTTTAGTCTTTAAATGCTACATTTTCTCTTCACTTCTTTACTTTCTCCATAGAAGACCTCATCTGCTCTTTTAATTTTAAATGCCTTCTATTTGTGTACCCCCATTTATCATTGCAGCTGAAACTCTTTATGTCTGGATACCAATAAAAATCATCTCAAACTAGTTATTTCACAGGGACTTCAAACAGAGCATTTTCTGCTGATACTTGCTCCTTCTCCAGGATGCCTATGGAACCAACATGCATTCAACTTCTCTAGTAGAAACCTCTGTAGATATTCTTGACACTTCCCTTTTCCTGACAATTCATGTCAGTTTTACAAACCAAATAGCTCTCAAATTCATGCATTTGTCTAGATTTCTACCAAAGATTCTGAAGTCTCAACCTGCAACATGATCTCCATTTCTCTCCCCACATCCAGTGCCCCTTGCCCTCACCAAATTCATTCTGCACACAGCAAAATGATCTTTATCCTCCCTGACCAAGGAAGCCTTCCAAGTATAAGCTTTCTTTACATATTCATCTTCTGGATTCATTTTATACTATTTAAATTAAGTGTTTCATGATTAGTTTCAATTCTCCCTTCTCCCTATAGAATTTAAGCTCCATGACAATATAAAAAGTATTGGCCTTATTTTCAGTTGTTTGCCCAATGTCTAATAAAATTTCTTATATAGGGTAAGTGAAATAAAATAGAGTATATTTCTTATATAGAGTAAGTGAAGTAAAATAGAGTATATTTTAATAAATACTTGCTAAAAGTTGTTAAACAAATACATCTTCTTCCTAAGCCTACTTTGAAGCTTAGCAAATGGCACCAATCACCAAGTAGCCAGTTATAGAAACAAAAGCATACATGCCATCCGTGACACAATTATGTCCCTCCTCCCTTAATTCTAAGCCATAATTAAGTCTTTCATAGTCTACCTGGAAAAAAGTTATACTTACAATCTAAGTACACTGACGTCCCCACATTCATCAACAGACTCTTGCCCGGACTTCCAAAATAGTTACCTAACTCACTTTCACTCTTGCCACCTTCTACACTACCCTCTATTCAACAACCAAATGTATTATTTCCCCTTTCCAACCCATTAATATTACCCCACTGCTCCTAGGAGAAAGTCCAAAATCCCCAGAAGGTCCATGAGATTTAGTCTCCCCAGTTGCATTTGGGGAGACTCTCATTCCCTCTTCTTTCTTTGAATACTTTGGATGTGCCACTTCCTCAGGGCCCTCAGAATCCTCAGGATCCTCTGGATCCTCTCACACACTAGTGAATCTGCCTGAAGCACCCCTTTCCTGGTACCTTTGCCTGGTTGTTTCCTGCTCCCCCTTCAGGTCATAGCTGAAGTACTACTTCCTCTGGGAGACCTTTCTCATCCTTCCCAGGTCAGCTCAGTAGGATTGTTAGACATTCATAACACTTCCTACATTTCCTTTACTATATATACCACAACAATCTTTCAATAGTTATTCCTGCATTGTTTAACCTCTTTCTCTCACCCTCAGATGAAATCCTGTAACTTTTTAGGCACCATAGTATATTGTTTAGAAAAAATGAGCTTGAGGTCCAGACCTCTAAATTTGAACATCAGCTTCATTGCATACTGGCAATATGACTTTTACTAGCATATCCTAATTTTCTCTGTCTGGTTTTCTTTTTTTTAATTATATTTTATTGATTATGCTATTACAGCTGTCCCAATTTTCCCTCCTTTTCCACCCTCTAGCTAGCACCACCTCCACCCCCTCAGGCAATCCCCACACCATTTTTCATGTCCATGTAACTTCTTTGGCTACTCTCTTTGCAGTGCTGTACTTTACATCCCCATGGCTATTCTGTAACTACTTATTTCTACTTCTTAATCCACTCACCTCTTCACACATTCTCCCACACACAACTGCCCTCTTGCAATCATCAAAATGCTCTGCATATACATAATTCTGTCTCTGTTTTTCTTGTTTGCTTAAATTGTTTTTTAGACTTAATCGTTAAGGGATATGTACTTTTGCCATGCTATTGTTCATACTTTTGTTCTTTTACCTTAAATAAGTCTCTTTAACATTTCATATAATAATGGTTTGGTGATGATGAACTCCCTTAGAATTTTCTTGTCTGGGAGGCTCTTTATCTGCCCTTTGATTCTAAATGATAGTTTTGCTGGGTAGAGCAATCTTGGCTGTAGTTCCCTGCATTACATGACTTTGAATATTTCTTGCCAATCCCTTCTAGCCTGCAAAGTTTCTTTTGAGAAATCAGCTGACAGTTTTATGGGACCTCCCCTGCAGGTATCTAACCACTTTTCTCTTGCTGCCTTTAAGATTTTCTTTGTATATTTAACATACATTATTTGTATAATTGGCATTTTAATTATGATATGTCTTGGCATGGGCCTCTTTGCATACATTTTGTTTAGGACATTCTGTGCTTCCTAGGCTTGCGTGTCTATTTCCATCACCAAACTAGGGAAATTTTCTTTCAGTACTTTTTCAAATAGATTTCCAATTTCTTGCCCTTTCTCCTCTTCTTCTGGCACTCCTAGAAATGTGAATGTCGGAATGCTAGCAATGTTCCCAGAGACTGCTTACACTGTCCTCATGTTTTGGGATTCATTTTTCTTCTTGTTGTTCTCATTGGTTTCTTTTTGCTTCCTTATATTCCAAATTATTTATCTGATTCTCAGCTTTATCTACTCTACTTTTGTTTCCCCATAAATTGTTCTTTATTTCAATTAGTATATCCTTCATTTCTGACTGATCTGTTTTATGTTGTTGAGGTCCTCACTAAGTTCCTTGAGCATCCTCATAACCAGTGTTTTGAACTCTACATCTGATAGATTGCTTATCTCCATTTTGTTTAGTTCTTTTTCTGGAATCTTGATCTGTTCTTTCATTTGGGCATGTGTCTTTGTATCTTCATTTTGGCAGCCTACCTGTGTTTGTTTCTGTGTATTAGGGAGAGCTTCTATGGCTCCACATCTTGGTAGCATGGCCTAATGTAGTAGGTGTCTTATAGGCTCCAGTGACATGGCCACCTTAACTCCCAAGCTGGATCCTCAAGTTGTGCCCTATGTGTGGGCTGTGTACACCTTCCTTTTGTAGGTGAGCCTTGATTTCTGTTGGCAGGACAATGGGAGGGATTTACCCAGGCCAGTCAGCTACAAGGACTGGTTGTTACCACTGATCAGCAACCTTCACCCCCTGGGGAGGATCAGCCATGGTGGTCCTCTGATGTGCTCTGTAGCTGTACACTGGGTGTGTAGGGTCTGAGGCTTCCTGAGTGGTGCAGGCCAAGGTCACCCCTTTCCTGTGTACTGCCTATAGCCACCCTGCCTGACCTGTAAAGCAAGCTGAGATGGTTGCTACTTGCCCTGGGCTTGGAGATTCCCAGGTGAAACCAAGCTGTAAATCTGGGCTGGTTACTGCTAGTGTTGGGCCTGGGGCCACATAGCAAGAGGTACAGGGGCCAGAGGCTCACTAAGGTTAGCTTGTTTGTTAGGGTTTAAGAAGTTGTGAAGTATGAGCCAAGGCTATCCATCCATATGGAGATGTCACTGTTAACAGTTTGAGTGGGACAGTAGTTTGGTGGGAGGGAATCTCAGGGGATCTCCAGGGCAGGGAAAACAGTGTTACCCTCATTGTTGGAGTCTGAGATATGTTACTGACATGCTGGCTCTGTGGCTCTGTCAGGGGAGGGTTCAAGAAAGAGACAATGTCCTCTGCTCACCTTTCTGTCTGGGAGAAAACTTTCTTACTATATCCACCTGGATGCTAGGTGCTTTAGTCCCTCCCTGTATGTCACTGGTGCCTTTCGAGCTGCTACCCCAGTGCTGGAGCTCACAGGGAGTGAATGTGAGTAAGTCAGTGTGTGGTTCACTTAAGGAGAAGTCATTGGGACTTCAGTCATTTCTTCCACCAACTCAACCCCTGATGGTTTTTGCAGCCAGAAGTTATGGGGACTTGTCTCCCTGGCATGGGAACCCAGGGTTGGGGGACCTGGTGTGGGGCTAGGACTTCTCATTCTGGAGATTTCCCTTTTAAATATTATCTGCCACACATGGATGTGGGACCAGCCCATTCCACATCTCCACTGCACCTACCAGTCTGTATGGATGTGGTTTCTTTAAGTTCATAGTTACGGAACCTCCATTCAACTCAATTTCTAATGGTTCTGAGTGATAGTTGTTTTGTATTTTAGTTGTAATTTTGATGTGATTGTGTAAGGATGCAAACCATGTATACCTATGCCTCCATCTTGAATGGAAGTCCCTGTCTGGTTTTCTTATGTATAAAATGAATAAAAATATAATGGCACTGTGCTCACAATGTCATGTGAATTCAAAAAGTTAATTCATCTAAGGTTATTTGGATATGATAAATATTCATAACATTAGAAATTCTTGTTGCTTTTGTGGTAAGAGGAAATACAGAGGGTATAACTCCAACACAGAGTAGTCACTCATTAAATATGGTGAATAGCATAAAAAGATAATAAATTACCATGTCTTGATAGAATGATACCCATGAATACAGCAACAAAGCAATTTTGAATATGTATGTGTATAAAATCCAGGGTAAAAATGTATACATATTTTTCCTCTGTATATAGGACATATATAGATAAAACTAGTAACCATAATAAGGGACATAAAATAAACAGATGTTTGAATAAATGGAGAAATATGATACAGTGGGTGATTCAGTGTTGTTGCAGGTATCATTGGTAGGACAGGAAAATGTCTACAGAAAAATACACGAATTGGGTCATGGGATATGATGATAAATATAGATTGCTTGTTATGGGAGATTGTTTGTTATAGAAAAGTCTTTAAAGGACACTAATTTTTGAAGAGTGTGAAGAATTCTAATAGAATTGGGACAAACCAGCATTGGGAAATCAAAGCAGAGAGAGTGCAAACAGGTAGTAGAACCAGAGCTCTGAATTGGAAGTGTCTTTAAATGTCATTAATTCAGCCAGTGAGTAACAGAAAACCTGAATACAAATGGCTTAAACACATTGGAAATTTAGTCTTATACATAATGAGATATCTCACAGAAGAATGTTCCCAGCTCAACACTGCCAGGACCATGAAAGGCTTCCTTACCACTCCCTTAGTTTTGCCTTCAAGGTCTCGGTACTGAGACCCTCCTCTCAAACATCAAGATCTACCAATACTATGACAAAGTGGAGACAAAGGGGGTATTTTTCTTCAAACTACTCTCTTCTTATCAGAGACAAAAATCTCTCACAAGCTCCCGAGTGAACTACTTACTTATGTCTCATTGCTCATAACTGGTCACAGGTTATTCTAATTTCTGTTGCTACATAATAAAATATCCTAAAACATAGTGAAATAGAACAACGATAATTTTAATTTATTCTCAGATTCTGTAGATCAGGAACTGTGATGGGGCATGCTCCATGATATATGGCACCTTGGCTTATAAGACTGTATTGGCAAGGTGACTTGAAGATCCAAGAGCTCATTTGGAAACTTCTTCATTTCCATGTCTGACATTGGGGCTTAAAAGACTCAAATCTTGAGCTAACCTTGGAGTTTTGATTAGCACACCAACCTGTATCCTCTCCATGTGACTTGAGTTTCCTCACAACATGGTGGACAAACTCGAAGAGGGAGCATTCAAGTAAAATATTAACAAGAGAATCAAATTGATGCTACATGGTCTTTTATTGCCTACCCTCAGAAGCACATAGTGTCACTGCCTCCACATTCTACTTTTTGAAGTGATCACAATTCTCTAGATTCAAAGGGCGGGAACATAAACCCTACCACTCAATGGGAAACATGTCAAGGAAACTGACCTCACTTTTTAAATCAACTCCAAAACCAACCTGATAGGTGAACCAACAGCTGAACAAAATAAGGGTCTTATATCAAGGAAGCAAGAAAAATGGCTGTTAGTTGCACAACAAAGAACATCCTCTATAGCATTCTAATCCATCCTCCATGGCACCAACAACTCAAGGTGTCAACCCCATTTACCAATATGCCTACTTAAATGGCCAGTTAGCATTCAATGACAAGAAAATCCCTCTCTTCCTAAAATAACCATTTTACATTTGGACAGTTGCTTTACAAATACAACACTTATCTCAAGCAAAATATTTTGCCTCATATTAAGCCACTTTGATCTGAGTTGAAGATGGGAAATGTGAAAATCTAGGACGGTGAGATACAATGATGGGCTGTTTGATCAATGTCATCATATCCTCAAAAATGTGAACGTTCAAGAACTGTGACTTGGTGGATGGTAGGGTTCTTTGTCTTTATAAAACTCACATTGTCCAGTAACCAAATATATTTTAAATAAATGAGTCTGGATTTTATTTATTTGCCATCAACATTGTATTTATGATGATGTAGCCTTTGAAAAGGCCATCAGTCCCTCCTAGAATCCTCTCAGTACATAGAGCTGTCAGATTTCCTAGCAGGGCCTTGAGCAGGCAGAGAGATGCACCAAGTGCAAGCTTTACTACCTCTTAATTTTCCTTCTAAGTAATTCTTAAATCATTTTAAGATACAGAAGTAAGAACAGAATTGTCACCCAAGTGTCCTGCAGACAGCTCTTACTGAACACATCACAAATGAATTCATTATCACCGTCATTGAAACTTGGTCAGACTCCTGTATTTGCAATCTCAATGACATCCCCTTCTAACTGGTAGCTAAACCAGAAATTCTGGAGTGGCTCTTAAATGGTCCTCCTTCTCCTTACCTGCCAACATTTAATCTTTCATGAAATCCTGTCCAGATTGCCTCAGCAATGTTTTTCTCCATCTCCATAGTTATTGGTTGATTCAGGGCATCATCATCTCCTTGCAGCATGCTTGCTACAACTCTGTGCCTTGCTCCCCTCCTCAGGGTTTGCCCCTCTATCCTTCTGCCAGCAGAATCCAAACCCTTCACTTCCCCACAAGCCTCTCTCACCCATCTGTGCCTACAAGATTTAGCCCCAAATCTTTAGCTCTATGCACAAGACCCTTGGTGTGTAGTCTGTTCACAAAGTACTTCTCCAGTCTCAACTCCTGACACCCCCAATTTGTGGGCCTTTTCACTATTTGTCAAGTATGCCAGATTTCCAATTCCTGCCTTTACATAAAGCTGTGTATTATGTCTATACAAAAGTGCACATTACCTCTACTTTGCACAAGGTTACATATTTACAGATCTACATTAAATACCAACTTCTTTGTTTTTATTACTGTTTTATAATTATACTAATGTTTTATTGAGCACATACTGTAGGCTAGACTATGTGCTAAACATCATAATGAATATCTCATTTAATATTCTCATGAACCATGTGAGTTATAGAGTGGAGGAGCTGAGACTTGGGAGGGTTCACTTGCTCAGGTTCACAGAGCTAGAATTCCAAAGCCAGTGTGAACCCCACTGGAGGTAAATCTAGGGAGCACTTCCTGATGAGCACTGCCATAAATATCCACACCTCTGCTACAGTACTCAGCACATAGTAAAATTCACCTGTTTAATTTTGTTTAGGTACTGATTCAAGGAAACCAGCTGTTCAAAAATATATGTTTTTAGGGCAATCAAGAAAATTTGAATATTAATTGGATATTTGATGATACTAAAAAATATTTCTAATTATTAGTCTCCAGTTATGTCTGAAAAGTCATTGTCATTTAGAGACATACTAGACAATTTAGAAATGAAATGATATGAAGTCAGGATATGCTTCAGTGGACATTATGTGGGAGGGGATAAGTAACACCTTTTGGCATTATGTTGCTAAAAATGAGAGAGTCGTTCTGTTATTCACTCTACTTCTGTGTACATTTGAAATTCTCTGTAATGAAAATATTCTGTAGAATCCCTTGAACAAATGAGCTTATATGTTTGTGCTCCTGGTTTTGGGTTTATAGAGAGTAGAAGACATTTGAGATTTTGTCAACTGTAAATCTGTGCCAGTAACTGGCACAGAGTAGAAACTCAGCTAATGTTCTTGATTGATGAGGTAGTAACTATGAAGTTCACTTCCAAAGGCAGAGGATGGTGCTGCTTGTCTTGCAGATTGTCCCATTGCAGACTGATGGCCCCATTGTGCCCACATTATGAATGGGTCCCCAGGGAGACCTGATGCCAACCAGTAAAATTGGACTAGCTGTCCACATCCCAGCTTCCTTGAGTCTAACCTATGTCACCATGTTCGGTAGTCATCACAACTGCTCTGGGGATTGAGGCAAGGCATTTCCTACTGGAGGGACAAAGGACAGTGGTGAGCAGGCTTGCTGGGGCCAGAGACTGAAGTGCTGCTTCAATGCATCAGACTCTGGGGGGCCTAATATTCAAGTCAACCTAAACAACAACCCCAAAGTAGGAGGACACAGCCTCACGGGAGGAGAGAGCAAGCCTGAGGAACAACTGAATCAGGTACACAGGCCCCCGGCAAGCAAGAAGTTCGTAGAGGCTTTCATTGTTGGAGATCATCCTACTGGATGTTGGGTAAAGGAAATATACCCTTGCTGTGTCTAGTCTAAACCTTCACCAGAGGTTGGCAGCAACTCGGAAATGCCATTACTTTTAGGGAAAGTGTTCTAGAGAAAACTTAATACATAATTGTGTTGCAGAAACTGTGAAGTACCACCATATCCCCTCAGAAATGAAGAATTTACTCATTCTTCCAACTGCTGGAAGTGTTGCTACCAGTGCTCCCTACTATCTTCTTCAGAGAGTAGCTCAGCTGAAGGAAGGCTCCTTATCCAAGTCATTCTCTCTTCCCAGAGCAGGTCATATGATGATGCACAATGGGGTACAAAGGCTCAGCTCTCTCTTCCCAAATGGGAACAACTTTGAAGATTCATCCTACCTTCAGACCACCCTACAGGATCAACTGAAGTTTCCACTGAGATTGCATCATAGATAAACTTCTCTTTTTACCCAGTCCTTCTGCCCTCTCTTCCCTCATCTTCTTTCCCCTTCCCTTCCATTCTGCATGTATTCACCCCAAAGCACTCCCTAATAAACCTTCTGAGTTCAACATTCCCACTCCACATATCTTCTGGGTGCCAAAACTATGAATAGAGCAAGTGACAGAAATAAACAAGATGCAGTTCTCACCTTCAAGAAGTCCATGGTAACATACACATGTGGGTCTGTGCTTGATTATTTAGTAAACAGCTTGACAGTCAGAGTAAAGCTTGGAGTCAGAGAGACCTGGTCTGAAATACCATCTCTGCCATTTGCTACTTGTGTAACTTTGAAAAAGTCAATTAACCCTTTTATGTTTCAATTTTCTCAAATCCAAAATGTCAATAATAACATTTGCTGAACTGGTTGTCATAGAGATTAAGTGAGATGTATATATAAAAAAAGATTATTACAGCCTGAACAGACACTTCTACAAGGAGGACATACAGAAGGCCTATAGTCACATGAAAAAATGCTCAACATCACTAGCCATCAGGGAGATGCAAGTTAAAACCACAAAGAGATACCACTTCATACCTGTCAGAGTGGCCATCATAACCAAATGAACAAACAGCAAGTGCTGGTGAGTTTGTGGAGAAAAGGGAGCCCTAGTGCACTGTTGGTGGGAATGCAGACTGGTACAGCCACTGTGGAAAACAATATGGAATTTCCTCAGAAAACTAAAAATAAACTGCCTTTTGATCCACTGATTCCACTGTTGGGATTATACTTTAAGAATCCTAAAACATCAATTCAAAAGAACCTATGCACCCCAATGCTCATAGCAGTACAATTTACAATAGTTCAGTATTGGAAGCAACCTAAGTGCCCATCAGTAAATGAGTGTATCAAAAAACTGGTATATTTACACAATGAAATACTATGCAGCAGAAAGAAAGAAGGAGCTTCTGCCCTTCATGACAGCATGGATGAACTAGAGAGCATTATGCTAAGTGAAATAAGCCAGACAGGTGAAAGACAAATACCATATGATCTCACCTATAAGTGAAACCTAATAAAAAAGAAATGAAGAAAATAGAACCAGAGACATTGAAATAAAGAACAAAATGATAGTGACAAGAGAGGAGGGGGGGAGGAATAACGAGGGAAAGAAGGGGAAGGGGCAAGTCAAGGAGTATGAGTAGAGGATCCATGGGCACAGAAAATGGGATGGGGATTGACTTTGGGGTGGGGTAAGTGGGGTAGGTGAGAGCAGTGGAGAAAAAGGTGGAACAACTGTAACTGAACAAGAAAGAAAAGAAAGAAAGAAAGAAAGAAAGAAAGAAAGAAAGAAAGAAAGAAAGAAAGAAAGAAAGAGAGAGAAAGAAAGAGAGAAAGAAAGAGAGAGAGAAAGAAAGAGAGAAAGAGAGAGAGAGGAAATAAAGAAGGAAAGAGAGAGAGAGGAAATAAAGAAGGAAAGAGAGAGAGAAAAGGGTTTATTACAATGTTGAGCTCTATAAGCTATGCTGTACATCCAAAAATTGAAGTATGCTATGGAAAAAAAACAGTATAAAGAAAGAGATAGGTGAGAAAGGCTTCTCAGAGATGGTGAGGCGAGACTGTGGAAAAGATTTGTTTATGGTGACACATAGGGGAGGACATGATGGGAATTCTGGACTAAAATACCATCTGAAAGACAGATAGCATATGATCTCACCTATAAGTGGAAACTAATCAACAAAATAAACAAGCAAGCAAAATATAATCAGCAACAATGAAATAAAAAACAAACTGAGAGTAACCAGAGGAGAGGAGGGTGGGGGGTGACAGGAGAAAGGGTGGGGAAGGACCATCAAGGAACATGCATGAAGGACCCATCAACAAAGCCAAATGGGGGAAGGATTGAGGATGGGAGGTGGGGGTGGGTGGGGCTGGGGAAACTGGTGGTGGGAAAATGTTGACAAAAACAAACAAAAAACAAACTGGTCAGGGGGAAATTGAAAAAAGCCAAAGAACTGGTGTGTGTAGCCCATGGTAATGGGCTAAGAGGTGTGGGGATGGTGAAATGGGGTGCAGGGTAGAGGGGATATAAGGGGGAAAATGGGACAACTGTAATAGCATGCTCAATAAAATATACCAACAAAATAAAAATAAAATAAAATACCATTTAGCTGATCATGCTATAGCTTCTCTCAATCTGTCATTAAAATCAATGACAGGGACTTCTGGGCAAGATGATGGAACAGGCAGGCATGGTTCACCTCTTCACACAACCACATCAAAATTGCAACTAAAATATAGAACAATCATCATGCAGAACCATCAGAAATTGACTTGAATGGAAGTCTGACAACTACAGAATTAAAGAAACCACATCCATACAGACTGGTAGGACAGGCACAGGCACAGGTGGACTGGTCCCACACCCACATATGGTAGATAAAATTCAGGAGGGGTATCTTGGGAGCGAGGAGTCCCATCCCCATACCAGGACCCCCAGCCCAGGGTTCCAGTACCAGGAAAATAATTCCCCACAACTACTAGCTACAAAAACCAGCAGTGATTGAGACAGTGAAAGAAATTGCTAGACCCGCAAACAGTTCCTCTTAAAGAGGAACAGACTCACCTACTCAGATTCAAGCACTGGGGTAGCAGCATGAAAGCCACCAGTAGCATACTGGGAAAACTGAAGTGTCTGGCATGAAGGCAAGCAGAGACCATTGTCCCTTTTCTAAACCTTCCCTCCACAGAGCCACGGGGCTGGCGAGCTGGTTCCATATCTGAGACTCCATCAACCTGGCCAACACTGTTTGACTCGCCTTGGAGATCCTGAGACTCCACCCCACACAACTTATCTCCAAGCCCAGCACAAGTAGCAGCTCTCTCAGATTGCTTTATAGCCCAGGCAGAGTGGCCACATGGTGAATACAGGTGGGGGCTGAATGTGGCCTGCATGAACCAGTAAACTCCCAAGCCATTGCACCCTGTGGACACCTACACACCATGTTGGAGCACCACAACTCTGTTCCTGCACAGCTGACCCTCCACAGAGGGTGGAGGTTGGTGGTCAGTGGTCACAGTGAATCTTTGCTGCTGACTGGCCTGGGTACATCCTTCCCATTGATCTGCCATGAACAACAAAAAGTCAACTACAAGAGGAGGGTGTACTGAGCCCACACAAAGGGTGCACCTCGGGTACCCAGCTTGGGTGATAGGGGAGGCTGTGACACTGGACCCTACAGGACTCCTACTACATTAGGCCACACTACCAAGACATCAAATCAAAGCAGCTCTACCTAATACATAGAAACAAACCCTGGGAGACTGCGAAAACAAGGAGACAAAGAAACATGGCCAAATAAAAAAAAACAAAACAGAAAAAAAAACAGAAAAAGTGCTAAATGAAATGGAGATAAGCAATTTATCAGATACAGAGTTCAAAAAACTGATTAAAAGGATCCTCAAGGAACTTAGGAAGGATCTCAGCAGCATGAAAAAGATCTAGTCAGATGAAGGATATACTAATTGAAATTAAGAACAATTTACATGAGGCAAAGACGGGGGAGGAGTGAATATAAGCCACACTAACCTCCTCCCAGGACCACGCTGGAATTACAACTAAATTGTGTAGAAATCACCCATACAAACAACTGAGCGAGAGTGAGATAGAAGACTTACAGCCTTGGACAGGCAGAAGAATCAGCTTCAGCACCTGACTGGTAAGGAGTGCAGTGGAGACTTGAGAAGGCTGGTTAGGTGCCCAAAGGTAGCAGCAGTGGAGGGATAATTAAGCAACTGGTTGAATGCCCCTGAGAAGTGTGGGGTTTAAGCCCTAAGCTGGGATCCCCAGCCTACAGCACCAGAGCCCCCAAAAGTACACAGATAACAGCCAGCTGTGAAAAACAGATGGCTGTAGATGCAAAGAGCTATTTAAAGGGCCAGCACACAATTTTTCATTTGCAGCCACTTGCCCTGGGCTCCAGCAAAGGGCGGAAGCAGAGTTGACTGATGACACCTGAAGAGAGACTGGGGATGGGAGCTTTGGGGAGAGAACTGAGAGAGTAACCATGGGGATCCTAGTGCTGAGTCATCCCCCATACTGCAGAAGCCATCCTCCTCGGGCAGACCAGCCCAGTGGCAGCAGCCCAGTGGGAAAAATAGCCCCTACCTCAGAAGGGATTCTGCCCCACCCTGTGGTGTCCAAGCCTGACTGCTGAGTGCAGAGTGACTGGATTAACAATTGAAGGAGTCAGCCACAGACAGTAGATCCCTGGAAGTCTCATACAGGCTGTCTAAGCTCAGACAGGGTCACCATCTGACATCACCAGAGGCGGACCCAGAAATAAAAAACAGTGGTAAATACTAGATGTTGCCAAGATGAAATCCACTGTGGTCTTCTCAATGATTTGTGATACTTTATTTCCTGCATAGCTTTTTAGCATTCATTCCTTATACATCAAGTTTGTGCATATTAAGCTACTAGATTTTATACTATAGCTTATTTCAATCCACATATTTTGTCCCTTCCCTTACCCCATTATACCTTCTTCTTTCCTCTCATTATTTTCATTTTAAATTTTGTTTCCTCCCTTACTATGACTTGTTTCCATTCTGTGCCCTTAATATTCTCCCCCATCCAGCCACTCAAAACCATTTTTCTTGACAATGGTCATCTCACATCCTTTTCCCTGTTCTTAAAATCTCCACATTCTCTCTCCACCTTTAGCAATCTTTACACGTTGGTTGTGAATAGGGTAGTTGTAGTTGCATTTTTTCAATTTTATTTCTAGATCTTCACTAATTTTGTATTTCATATCTCAAATTTTACCCTTCCCCTCTCCTACTCTTTGTTTCAAATTTTAATTTTGCCCTGTCTTAGCCTACTTTTTTCTTTCTTCTTTTTCTCTTTCATCTTACCCTTTCTTTTCTCTTTTTTTTCTTTTTTGTTTTTCTTTTCATGTCAAATTTTAATCGTTCCTGTCTTAGCCTGGTTTTTGTTCCTCACTCTTAGTATTCCCTCTCCTTCTATCATCTCAGAATCACTTACCATTTCTCTAGACATCTATTCAACTTTTCTTTCTTTCTTTTTTCACTCTTATTCCCATCCCAGCTATATTAATTTTAGCTCATTTGTTGTTGATAGTGCTGTGGTGGATCTTTCCAATTTGGCTCTTATTTTTTATTATTTATTTACTTTTTTTCCTTCCTTTTTCTTTCTCTCTCTTGCTATTTTATTTTATTTTATTTTATTTTATTTTATTTTATTTTATTTTATGTTTTATTCTGTTTAAACCTAATACTATAAGCTTCCCTTATCTTACTCCATTCTACCTTCTTCATCTCCTTTTTTATTTATGATGTAAATTTTCTTTCTCCTTTCGCATTGTTCCAGTTTCCAACTATTATTCGTGCTCCTTCCTCTACCCTCTCTAAATCATTTTTCTTTCAGTAGGTCCTCTCATATTTTCCTTCCTTTCTTATAATAGTCTTAATCTCTTTATAACCTTATTAATACTGGTTCATTTGCTGTTGATAGACTGCAGGGAAGAGTTATTTTTGCAGGTGTGGGTTTGTTTCCTGGGCTTTGTGATTTTGTTATGGCAGCACCTGCACAACAACACACAAGACATGCAGGATGAAATGACCCTCAGTCAACCAGCTGAATGGAAGGACCCAACAACAATCAAAACTCAATTACATCCAGACAGCCAACATAAATGTCATAAAGGGCATCCCAAGAACATCAAGTTAAGGAGATCAAGGAGACTGCACCACTGAATCTCACAGGTCTCCTACCTCAGAAGTTCGCACCACAAACTGAGAGGGTCAAAACAGATTAATTTAAGAAGCAGAGGCAAAAAAGAAGAGTCTCACAAATAATGGGGAGACAAAGAAACAACCCCCAATCGAAAGGAAATTAGGAATCTTCAGAAAGAGAGCTAAATGAAATAAAGGCAAGTAAACTATCAGATTGAGTGCAAAAGAATAGTTACAGGGAAGTTCTATGAACTCAGTGAGAATTACCAGAATATACAGGGAAATTATGAAGAACTTACTGCAAACTATATAAGCATGAAAAAGGACATAGAAACTATCAACAAGAACCAGAAGGAAATGAAGAATACAATTTCTGAATTGAAGAACACAGTAGAAGGATCAAAAGCAAACTAGATGAAGCAGAGGACTGAATCAACAAGCTGGAGTACAAGGTAGAAAAAAGTTCCCAGAAAGAGCAAGAAAAGGAAAAAAGGCTTAAAAAGAATGAAGTGGGGTTAAGAGAATTACAGGAAAACATGAAATGTAATAATATCCATATAATAGGTATACCAGAAGGAGAAGAAAAGGAGCAAGGGATAGAAAACCTGTTTGAAAAAGTAATGATGGAAAACTTTTCTAATTTGATGGAAGAAAAAGTCATACAAATCCAGTAAGCATAGAGGATCCCAATCAAGAGAAACCCAAAGAGTCCTCTCCAAGGTACACATTTAAAATTGTAAAATTCAAAGACAAAGAGAAAATCTTAAAGACACCAAAAGAGAAGCAGGATGTAACATGCATGGGAGTCCCAATGAGGCTAGCAGCTGACTTCTCAGTGGAAACACTGCAACCAGAGAGAATGGCAAGAAATATTCTAAGTAATGAAAAGCAAAGGTCTGCAACCAAGACTACTCTACCCAGGAAGGCTCTCAATTAAAATGGAAGGAGAAATAAGGAGTTTCCCAGACAAAAGAAGGCTGAAAGAATACACCTCCAACAAACCAGCACTGCAAGATATGCTAAAGGGACTGCTTTAAGAAGAGGAAGAAAAAGAGTTAGTGAGAGAGGAACACAAGCACAAGGGGTGTAAAATGGCAATGAATAACTACATGTCAATAATAACTTTAAATGTCAATGGATTAAACATTCCAATCAAAAGACATAGGGTAGCTGAATGGATATGAAAACATGACCAGTGGGTCTAGAAGAGACCCACTTTAGAACAAAAGACCTATAGGGACTGAAAGTGAAGGATTGGAAAAAACATTCCAGGGAAATGCACAGGGAAAATAAGCCAGGATAATAATACTTACATGAGACAAAATAGACTACTAAACAAAGGCCATAAAAAGAGACACAGAAGGACACTTCATAATACTCAAGGGAAGAATCCAACAAGAAGACATCAACATTATAACGTACATGCACCCAACATAGCAGCACACACATACATAAGGAAAATCATAGAAGACTTCAAGAAAGATATAGACAGCAACACATTTATGTTAGGGGACTTTAAAACCCCATGTCAAAAATGGATAGGTCTTCCAAACAAAAGAATATCTACAAGGACATTACATCATAGAACAATGTCTTAGATCAAGTAGACTTAACTGATATATATATATATATATTTTCTAATGCACATGAATCATTTTCAAAGATAGACCCCTTGATAGGACATGAAACAAACCTCAACAAATTCTTGAAAATTGAAAACATATCTAGCATTTTCTTGGACCACAAGGGCCTGAAACTAGATACCAACCATAAGGAAAAATCTCAAAAACACTCAAATTCATCTAGACTGAATAGCATGCTATTAAACAATGAATGGGTTAACAATGAGATCAAGGAAGAAATAAAAATGTTTCTCAAAACAAATGAAAATGACACACAACAGTCAAAAACTTATGGGACATGGCAAAGGCAGTCCTGAGATGGAAGTTCATAAAATACAGGCCTTCCTCAATAAGGCAGAAACATTTCAAATAAACAACCTAAACATACATCTACAAGAACTAGAGGAACAACAAACAAAGCCCAGAGCAAGTAGAAGGAAGGAATAACCAAGATCAGAGCAGAACTGAATGACACAGACACAAAAACAATTCAAAAGATCAATAAATCCAGGAGGAGGTTCTTGGAAAAGATAAATAAAATCAACAAGCCTTTAAGCCGACTCATCAAGAACAAAAAAAGGGAGGACCCAAGTAAATAAAATCAGAAATGAAGAGGAGAAATTACAACTGATACCACAGAAATACAAAGTATTGTAAGAAATTAATACAAACAACAATATGCCAAGAAATTTTAAAACCTGGGTGAAGTAGACAAATTTCTAGAAAAATATTATATTCCAAAACTGAATAAAGAAGTAGCAGAAAGCCTGAATAGACCAATAAGAGCTGGTGATATTGAAGCAGTAATCAAAAAACTCCAGGCACACAAAAGCCCTGGACCAATGGTTTCACAGGAGAATTTTACAAAACATTTAAGGAAGAGTTAACCCTTCTTCTTCCCAGTCTATTCCAAAAATCTAAGAAGAGGGAAGACTCCCAAACTCTTTACATGAAACCAGGATCATCCTAATTCCAAAACCAGATAAAGACACAACAAAGAAGGAAAACTACAGGTCAATATCACTGATGAACAGAGATGCAAAAATCCTCAATAAAATATGGACAAACTGCATACAGCAATACATTAAAAAGATCATACACCATGATCAAATGGGATTCATCCCAGGGAATGAAAGGATGGTACAATATTCGCAAATCAATAAACATAATACATCACGTAAACAAAAGGAAAGACAAAATCACATGATCATATCAATAGATGCAGAAAAAGCATTTGATAAGGTACGGTACCCATTTTAATGAAAAACAGGAAAGCAGGAATAAACAGGGTATACCTCAACATAATGAAAGCTATATATGAGAAACCTACATCCAACATTATACTGAATGGGCAAACACTAAAAGTTTTCCCACTAAGATCGGGAACAAGACAAGGATGTCTGCTTTTACCACTTCCATAGTATTGGAAGTCCTAGCCACAGCCATCAGACAAGAAAAAGAAATAAAAGGCATCCATATTGGAAAGGAGGAAGTAAAACTGTAATTGTTTGCAGATGACATGATAGTGTACACAGAAAACCCGATACACTCCACCAAAAAACTACTCAACCTAATAAGTGAACTTGGCAAAATAGCAGGAAAAAAAGTTAATATTCAGAAATCGAACGCATATTTGTACACCAACGATGAAATATCAGAATCAGAAATCAGGAAAAAATCCCATTTACTATAGCAACAAGAAAAATAAAGTACCTAGGAATAAACTTAACCAAGGAGACCTGTAAAAGGCCTGTATTCAGAAAACTATACAACCCTGAAGAAATTAAGGAGACACAAATAAATGGAAGCATATTCCATGTTCATGAATTGGAAGAATTAACATCATCGGAATGTCCATACTACACAAAGCAATTTATAGATTCAACACAGTGCTTATTAAATTACCAATGACATATTTCACAGATATAGAAAAAACATTTCAAAAATTTATATGGAACCATAAACGACCCCAAATAACTGCAGCAATTTTGAGAAAGAAGAACAAAGCAAGAGGGATCACAATGCCTGACAAAACTATATTATAAATCCACTGTAATCAAAACAGTCTGGTACTGGCATAAGAATAGACACACAGAGCAATGGAACAGAATAGAGAACCCAGAAATAAAACCATGTCTCTATGGTAAATTAATATTCAACAAAGGAGGCAGAAGCATAAAATGGAGTAAAAATAGTGTCTTCAACAAATAGTGTTGGGAGATCTGGACAGCTACATGCAAAAAACTGAAATTCGACCACCAACTCACACCACACACAAAAATAAACTCAAGATAGATAAAAGACTTAAATATAAGTCATGACACCATAAAAGTCCTAGAGGAGAATATAAGCAGGAAAATCTAGATATTCCACGCAGCAATATTTTCACCAATATATCCCCTAGAGCAAGAAACATAAAGGAAAGAATAAACAAGTGGGACTTCCCCAAAATAAGAAGCTTCCACACAGCTAAAGAAAACATCAGCAAAATGAAAAGGGAGCTATCAATATGGGAGAATATATTTGCCAATGATACCGCGGACAAGGGTTTGATCATCAAAATATATAGAGAACTCACATGACTCCACTCTAGGAAGACAAACAATCCTATTAAAAAATGGGCAAAGGGCCTGAACATACACTTCTCCAAGGAGGACATACAGAGGACCCAGAGACATACGAAAAGATGCTCAGCATCACTAGCCATCAGAGAGATGCATATTTAAACCACGATAAGATATCACTTCACACCAGTCAGAATGGCCATCATAAACAAATCAACAAACATCAAGTGCTGGCGAGGATGTGGAGAAAAGGGAACCCAAGTACACTGTTGGTAGGAATGCAGACTAGTGCAGCATCTGTGGAAAACAATTTGGAATTTCCTAAAAAAGCTAAAAGTAGAACTGCCTTTTGACCCAGCAATTCCACTGCTTGGATTATACTCTAAAAATCTGAAAACACCAATCCAAAAGACCCTATATACCCCAATGTTTATAGCAACACAATGAACAATAGCCATTTTCAATTGGTTATTGTTCAATAGCCAATGAACAATAGCTAATTTACAATAGCCAAGTGTTGGAAGCATCCTAGGTGTCCATTAATAAAGAAGTGGATCAAAAAACTGTGGAACATTTACACTATGGAATACTACACCCCAGAAAGGGAGAAGGAGCTACTACCCTTCGTGACAGCATGGATGGAACTGGAGACAATTATGCTAAGTGAAATAAGCCAGGCACTGAAAGACAGATACCATATGATCTCACCTATAAATGGAACCTAATCAACAAAATAAACAAGCAAGCAAAATATAACCAGCAACATTGAAATAAAAAGCAAACTGATAGTAACCAGAGGAGTAGAGGTAAGGGGATGACAGGAGAAAGGTATGGGAAGTGTGATCAAGGAATATTCAAAAAGGACCCATTGACAAAGTCAAATGGGGGAAGAATTGAGAATGGGAGGCTGGGGTGGGTGGGGCTGGAGGAAGTGGTGGTGGGAAAATGTTGACCAAAAAAAAAGTGGACAGCATAAGCTGGGAACAGCATAAGTGTGGGAAATTAAGAAGCCAAAGAACTGGTGTGTGCAGCCCATGGACATGAACTAAGAGGTTGGGGATGATGGGATTTGGTGCAGGGCAGAGGGGATGAAGGGGGAAGAGATGGAACAACTGTAATAGCACACTCAATAAAATATACCGAAGAGGAAGAGGAAGAGGAAGAAGAAGAAGAAGAAGAAGAAGAAGAAGAAGAAGAAGAAGAAGAAGAAGAAGAAGAAGAAGAAGGAGGAGGAGGAGGAGGAGGGGGAGGAGGAGAAGAAGAAGAAAATTTTACCCTTTGCAATAGTATGGGTGGATCTGGAGAACATCATGCTAAGTGAAATAAGCCAGTCAGAGAAAGACAACTACCATATAATTTCACTCATGTGGAATTCAATGAACAAAGTGAACTAACAAGGAAAATGGGGACAGACTTATAGATTTAAAGCAGATGACAGATATTGTTGGGAGGGAGGTTAGTGGGTGAAAGGATTTAGCAAAAAGGGAAAAGGATTCATTGGCATGGACAACAGTGTGGTGATTGCTGGAGGAGATGGGTACAAGGGGTCTAAAGAGTAATGGAAAAAATACGATAAAGATTAAATTTTAAAAAACAGTCTGGTACTGGCATAAGAACAGTCACATAGATCAATGGAACAGAATAGAGTCCAGATATAAACCCAAGTCTCTGTGGTCAATTAATATTCAACAAAGGGAGCAAAAACATAAAATGGAGTAAAAATAGCCTTTTGAACAAATGGTGTTGGGAGATCTGGACAGCTACATGTAAAAAAAGGAAATTCAACCACCAACTTACACCATACAGAAAAACAAACTCAAGATGGATAAAAGACTTAAATATAAGTTGTGGCACCATAAAAGTCCTAGATGAGAACATAGGCAGGAAAATCTCAGATATTCCATGTAGCAATATTTTCACCCATATGTCACCTAGAGCAAGCAACATAAAGGAAAGAATAAACAAATGGGACTTCATCAAAATAAATACTTCTGCATGGCTATATCAGCAAAATGAAAAGGGAACCAACCATATGGGAAAATATATTTGCAAATCATACATCGGACAAGGGTTTGAGCTCCAAAGTATATAAAGAACCAACATGACTCCACTCCAGGAAGACAAACCACCCAATTAAAAAATGAACAAAGGACCTGAACAGGCACTTCTCCAAGAAGGACATACAGAGGGCCCATGAACATGAACAATGATGTGGGGATTGCCTGAGGGAGTGGATGGTGCTAGGTAGAGGGGGGCAAAGGGGGTATATCAAGACAACTTTAACAGCATAATCAATAAATATAACTTAAAAATTGACAGATAGATAGATGATAGATAGATAGATGATAGATAGATAGATAGATAGATAGATAGATAGATAGATAGATAGATAGATAATGATAGATAGATGATAGATAGATAGATAAAATCAATGGCAGTACAGGAAAATTGCAAAAAAGAAAAAAGAAACAAGGAATTTCAATGTACCAGTCAGCCTAAGAAGAATCTCCCCCACCTAGCTAGAGTGAGGCAGAACTGCCAGTATCATTAGCCAGGGGCATTCTGCCTTCTCCATCCTGGAGAGACCCTTATGCAGATAAAACAGAACTATGATAAAGAAGGTGCAGCAGTTAGGAAGCGTTCAGCTGCAAGTGACAGAAAAACCCTCAGAATCATTTCAAGGCTAAGAAAATGTGTTCTCACAACACAGAAGCCTACACATGGGTTCCTTTCCTTGTTCTGCACTGGATCTGGCTTTGCCTCCTCCATTTCTTGGCTTGGCACTCAGGAGGCCTTCTCATAACCACAAAGCAGTTCAGCAACTCCAAGCATCACTTGCACACTTGATAGTCCAGGAAGAGAAAGGTGGCTGTCTCTTCCTTGTGCTTCTTTGTAAGAACTAAGATTTTTCCACTAGTGCCCCACATCTCACCAATCAGATTATGCTTCTTGTCCATCCCAATCACCAAGAGTAGTAACTTATTATGTGCGTAGGTAATATTTTTCCCCTTGCTTTTTCATGTCTTCATTTATTGAGCTAGATCATTCTCTTTTTTTACATTTATTTATTTGTTTAATCTTTCCAACAAATATTCATTGACCACCTGAGTTTTCTAAGAATCAGAACTGACCACAGAGAGAAGATAGGGAGCCACCGTGCCTTGGAGGCATACAAGCAGAGGTTGGATGAGGACTTTGTAAGACTGTATTGGATGAGGCTCAAGTGTTGGCTGAGAGGGCAGGTCCTTTCCGGTCATGGGATTCTATAATTCTATGAATCTCAACTGGGGATCAGTGAGCTATAGATCCAAGCCCTCATCTGTTTTTATAAACAAAGGTTCATGGAACACAACCATACCCACACATTTAATTCCTTCTTTTTTAACAGCTCCACAGAACTCTGTTGGCGAATGAAACCAAAATGACTAGTATAGACAAATTGAAACCTACCCTCTTGAGACAGAGGGCTGAGTCCATCTTCCCTAAAACACAGACATCATGCGGAGTGGGGTGGACACCTTCACAAAACCCGGAACCTCTGTACCAGGAAGATACTGGTTAAAAAAAAATAGAATGAGCTAGCTCAATATATAAAGACACGGAAAGTTAGGAGGTAAATGTTATATAAGATATACGATAAGTTATTATTTATGTAAAACACAAAACTCTATATATGTGTGTATAAGTACACAAATAGATATGTATGTGTGCCCACATGTCTAAATGTATCTATTATGTGTATATGTGTATTGTCTCTTTGGCAAAGGATGTATGATAGCGTTGAGTGTCAAGCAAGAGAGTTTTGACATAAAGAATTATAAAATAAGAAGAAAACAACTAGAGCAGAGCTATGTTTTTAAATGCTTAGTTTGGAAAGTTGTACAAGGTAAACTGAAGAAGCTTAGGCTTGTGTCAGGGTGTCAGGTTTTAAGGACAGCCATCTGGTTGTAGTGAGGGTCGATGAGACATGATAGATATGGATGAAAACACTCAGAGGAGAGATCTGGAGTGGCTTGGTTACTGTATATATACCCAGGGGAGAAAAACATAATAATAACTAATATTAATTGACAGTGTTTATCTTATGCTTGCTGGGGTTGAAAGATTAGATAGATTAGATATATAGGTGACAGATGATAGATAGATAGATGATAGATAGATAGATAGATAGATAGATAGATAGATAGATAGATGATAGATACATAGACAGATAAGAACTGATACTCATTTAAACCTCACTCATATTCCTAGGCAATAGGTACTATTTTTGTCCCCATTTTACAAATGAGGAAACTGAGGCAAGGGTAGATTAAAGCAACTTGCTCAAATTCACAGCCAAGGAATGTAGTTTGAGGATGGAATCTAGACAGTCTGTCACTTGAACTGGAGCATTTGCAACTTGGGGAATTTGTCCTTGAAGGGTGAAGGAGAGAGAGGAAAACAGCTCTCATAGGACTCTTCCAGCAAGTGCCCTATTTTCGTGAGTTTTGTTTATTTTTTATTCATTTATGTACTTATTCTTTACAGCCTAAATTTTCATGTGCTTTGTTTATTTTTTATTCATTTATGTATTTATTCTTTACAGCCTATGCCCTTTTTTAATCTGATGCTAAGAAAGAAGTGCTTTCATAAAAACCTCTGGTCTACAACATCCTCTCAGTTGTCTCAGTCTGCATAACATTGTCCTTCTCAGCACCTTCCTAGTACAACAGGACTGAAAGCCCAGAAACTATGTTTCCAAAACTCCTTTGCTCTCAGGATTTTAGTTAGATTGAGAGACTGCGAGGCATCTAGATGAGACCTGGAAGACAGCAGAGAAGGAGAAGCTATTGCTTTGTCCCACAGCAGCTCGTGGGCATCAGCAGATTGCAGTTATGTGGATGTACCAACGGCTTCCATATTTATTCCTAAAAATGACTCACATTGCTGCTACAAACTGTTGAGATCATCAGCTGAAAACCCTGTGGGATTCCTGCAGCCTTCTGATCTCTGAGGAAATTTCTCTATGATTCCTGCTTTCTAAAGTTCCTGAAAGCCAACAGCACCCTCCTTGGCCTTCACTCCCCTGCCCAGCTCTTCAAAGGATTCTGTAAGCTCCTAGTTCCCCATTAACTCCCCTTCTAATTAAAATACCTAGAGTGGTTGCTCTGTCCCTGACTAACCCTGAGTGATAGGACTTCCAAATTTAGACTTCTCAGGTCTCTGTAACAGTCCTCATCCTGTCAAACAAGGCATTGACTAGAAACAAAAATAGAAATATAGAAATATTGATTTTCATGTTTTCATGCTAATGAAAATTCATTAGCATGTTTATCTTCCTGACATTTTATGATCTAAATTATGACCAGTTAAGAGTCCAGAAATGCTGGCATTCCTAACTTCTAGGTGTTCAGCAAGATATATTCTTGCCCAGATAGATTTTGTCGTCTCCCACTTTGGGACATTCGGCAGTGTCTGGAGGTATTTTTATTGTCACAGCTTGGAAGAGGGGGTTGTGTTACTGGCATCTGTAGTCAGAGATGCTGCCAAACATCCTGCAATGCACAGGAAAGCCCTACACAACAGAGAATCATCCAACCTGAAATGGCCCTGCTGCCAAGGTTGAGAAATGCTGCCTTCAATCTTTTTCATCAATCTTCCAGGATCATTACATCAAAGCTCAAGTTACACAAGTTTTATCTTCTATATAATAAAGGAAGAGAAATCTCTGTAATTAATTCCAAAAATGGGCCACAGTCAAAATCTGTGATATAAATGAGGGAAGAATGCTTTTAACCCAGGTAACAAAGGAGCCAGAGGTAGGGGGGCTAATAAGAGAACAAAGAGAAGAGAAGAGACTCTTAAGCATAGAAATTAGGCCATCTCTCTCTCTCTCCCTCAAAGTAATGGCAGTGGTTATTTCTATGTGACCAATTATGGATGTCTTTTCTTTCCTTCTGTGCACTTTTCCGTATTTTCTAAATTTTACATAATGGTCATATATTACTTTTATAATTCTAAAAAAAATCAGAAAGCATTACATTTTAAAATACAGTGATAATAAGCAACCCTTTTGAGGAAATATTCTAGTCATACTGCAGCAAGTATTTCACAGCATCTCTGAAATTCTCCTGGGAAATAGAGACAAATAGAAAAATTATGCAACTCCCACAAACCTAATTGTTCTGCGTTATAACAATGCACCCTTCACCAAATTTTATTAACAAGGTTTCTCAGATGTACCCAAGAGGGCCAGGAATTAATTGGAAGGTTTCCCCCAGTGACAGTGGTGTGCAGGACAAAGGATCCCACTCTGCTTGGATAGAGATTGTTGTTCAGAGAACAGAGTCCCCAGGAGAAGAGGAAAGGGGCAGTCTCCTCAGTATCCCATAAGAAGCTGGCCAGGCAACCAGACTTGCTTTGTAAGGCCCCTGAGTGTGAAATTCTGTCAGCTAGGGGTTGCACCTGTTCCCCAATAGCAGCATTTTACTGTGCAATAGGATTTGTGCCTAACGGCCAGCTTTTAATCAGGTTCCCAGTGGTTGAGCCCTGAAGATTGCCCTGGGGCAATCCCCATGAGGTGAACCAGAGCAAGGGCTTCCACAAAGTGACCCATAATGCTACAGGGGTATGGGTGCTGGATGTCACCACTGGGCTCTCTCTTCCCACGGGAGAAATAGGAGATTCAGGTGGAAGAACAGTAAGGTTAACACGCAGTCTGTCAGGGTCTCTGTGGTGCAAGGGGGTGCTCCGGTCTGACCTGCGTTCCCTCAGTGGTGCCTTGTTCATGAAGAGTTGTTAGCTGTCCTTCTTGCAAAGGGATCAAAGTCAGGCAAAACCTATGTTGCCATCTTGGTGACGTCACTCCAAGGCTAGCTTTTAATCTGTGAATTTCAAGGATTCAGCTCATTCCTGAATTTTAAAGACCCATAAAATATTTATTTTGTTATTTTAAATATATGAATTATTTACATACTATTGGGCTCTACTTAGAACTAGGCCACTGGCTTTCTCTCTCTCTTTTTTCTCTCACATCAACTTCCTCCCAGCTCTGAGAGGGAAGAGAACAGCCATAACAAGAGCCCTCCCTGGCCATGAAATATTAATAAGACCCCTTATAAACATGACTGATGCCATCTCCAGATCCTCCTCGCAGGCAGTTGTTCTGTCCACTGCACGTCCCTGAGCTTGGAGAGGACCAAAATCCAGAGTGTGTGACGTCTCCAATCATGCATTCTACTCCCAGTGCACATCCGACAGGAGTGGACAAGTATTGTGGCAAAGAAACATAATTTGTCATTTACAATCATTCCACTGCCTTCTACAGAGAATAAATTCTGAAAGACCCCTTGGTTTATTGAGGAGGGTAATGGGTGTGAGGATGCAAGGTTAGAGAAGCCAGGAGAACAAAGGATAAATACCTTATTCAAGACATATAAATTGATCTGGAATGATAGAAGGGAAGGTGACTAGCTAGGTAGGAAGAGATGTAAAGAGCATTTAAAAAAACAACTTTGTGAGAGAGAAATGGTGAATAGTAAATGTTGTTGTGTGATGAGTGATGTAACCTTATATTTTATTTCCCTTTAAAACCTTACTTAAAATCTAGACTTTTTGCTAGTGAGTAGGGCCTTACACATTATAATTTTTCAATAAGTATTTGTGACTTAATGAATAAATGAATGGGCAAAGGATCATTTAATGGAGTAGGAATTTTCTGTCTGGTGAGGTATACAGAAAATGCTGAATCTCTCCTCCTTCAGGCCGTTCTGCTACCTTTATAATTGTGGTTTTAAAGACTGCATAAATTCTAACTCATTGACATGCTATAATTTACTTATTCAGTATAATCTGTTTTTCTATCAGAAGCAATGCTGCAATGAACAACTTTGGACACACAGCTTCTATATGCGTACATACCAACAAATTGCTTTTCTGAAAATGTGGTACCAGCGTGTGTTGACAACCATGAAGCAGTTGGGGAACCATAGTTTGAAACAGATAGGAAGCTCCAAGCAAACAGGTTTTTTAGGTCCCAGTTCCAACTGATTGTCTTCACTGAAGCTGAGAAAACCCATGCATTGGTCATTGCATAAACTTTTCTGAGGCTATCCCAGGCCAAGCCCAGTGTTATGTTGTGAGAATATGGAACTGCCTTCACAGTCCTTGGTCTGGTGTGGGAGGCAAACATCTAAACAAGTGACTAAAATGTAGTTAGAGAGTGCTATCACAAAGGGAAGCTGAGGGTGTTTCTGAGAATATAAGATACCAGCATCTAATCTAAACTGGAATGAAGAGAAGAGAGCATGTCAGGGAAGAATCCTGGAGGAAATGATATCTACACTCATCTTAGGGGAAAAGTAGAAGAATTCAGTTGAGGAATGGAAATGATAGTGACTAGCAGACAAGAAGAAAGTAATACATAAAGGCACAGATGTGAAAAAAGAAAGTACTATGGGGCAAAGAGCATGAAATGTCGTGCGTGTAATGGGGATAGGAATGTCTGAGAAGATAAGCAGAAGATAAGATATGAAGGTTCTTGAATATACTTCTGACTGTTTGGACATCACACCACAGGCAAGATGGTTGCAAGCCCAAGGTTAGCTAGCATGCTCAGATTTACCTCATAGAAAGATCAGTGGAGGGGAAGGAAATGCTGAAGCCAGGAAGGTAACCAAGGGTAACCCAGGAGGTAGGTGTCAAAGGATGACCTCAGTAACAAAAGCATCATGGAAGACAGTGGCACCCAAATATTTCTCAGGGAAGGTCAACCTCAGTTCAAGTAACTTCAAATCTCAGTCACACCCACAAATATTAATTTTCTCAACTTTGCTAGGACAGGTACCTTCCTCTAACTTTCCTGACTTAGTTCGATCATGATTCATCAGATTTCGAGGGGGGTTATTTATTTGTTTGTTTGTTTGTTTATTTTTAGAGGGAGGGGGAGGTAGGGAGAAAGAGAGGGAGAGAAACGTCAATGTGTGGTTGCCTCTCACGAGCCCCTGACAGGGGACCTTGCCCACAACCCAGGTATGTGCCCTGACTGAGAACCAAACCAGTGACCCTTTGCATCGCAATCCAGTGCTCAATCCACTGAGCCACACCAGCCAGGGCAGATTTCCAGTTTTTGAACTTCTGGTTCCATTCTCTGATTCCATCTTCTATGGATAACTCCTCAATGCTACCTTGTTACTTGGATCATGCTCCATAATTGCCTACTAATTTCTCTTGGATCCTGATCTATATTAGCTCAGAAAACTGCCCTTGCTTAGTTTGCCCTTGCACCTCAATATGTGGAATGTGGATCCACCAAATGGTGTCTTCATATTATATTGGGCATCAACATTGTAGATCCATGTATTCAGTCTATGGAGAACTGTATTAGTCTGGGTTCTCCAGAGACACAGAACCAATAAGAAACATACAGAGATATATACACAAAAAATTTACTGTGAGAAATTGACTCACATAATTATGGAGAATGAGAAGTCCTGAAATCTGCAATTTGTAAGCTAGAGAACCAGCAGAGCTGATGGTATAAGTTGCAGTCCAAGGCTCAGTCCAAAGATAGGAGAAGACCAATGTTGCCACCCAAAGATTAATCCACAGAGAGAGAGAATTCTTTCTTACTCAGCCTTTTATTATACTCAGGCCTCCAACTGATTGGATGATGCCCACCCACATTGGAAAGGGCCATCTACATTGCTTAGTCTACCCATTGAAATGTTAATCTCACCCAGAAACACCCTTACAGACATACCCAAAAGTAATGTCTAATCAAATATCTGGGCATTCCATGTCCCAGTTAAATTGACACTTAATATTAACTGTCACAGAAACTAAGAGAACCCCCACCAGGATTTGGAGGCCTTATATATACTAGTCTATGGAGCTATGCTTTACAACAGGGTAGCTACATGCTTGAAATATATTTAGCCTGAATTAAGAAGTGCTGTAATAGCAAAATACCAGATTTCAAAGATGTAGTACCAAACAAAAAAATAAAATATCTCATGAATAATTTTACATTGCTTACATGTTGAATGACAATAATGACAATATTGTGATATACTGGATTAATTAAAATATATTATTAAAATTAATTTTACCTGCATCTTTTCACTATTTTAATATAGCTGCTATAAAATTTCAAATCATACAGGTGGTTTGCACTCAATTTCCATTGGCCAGTGGTGCTCTAGAGGGCTGGGTAAGAGTATCAATTAGCCAGAATTAAGGGTAGCATCAGGGGTACAGGTAAAAAAGTTAAAAATCTAGCGTACAGTTTTAGTAATAATGAAGTACAGCTGAACTAGCAGGGCAGCTGAGACACTGGCCACTGAGATGGGTTGAGCTTGCCCTGCTGAAGATAGGGGACCACTGTGGCTCCCTGGGCCTGGGATGCCCGAGATGCAGGCCATCTAGGCTTTAACCTCATGAGTGAGACCACGGCCCCCTCTCAGTAGAATGGACACTGGCCTGGCTAAAGGATTTTACCGACTAAACCAGCAATTTTCAACCTTTTCATCACATGGCAAGTGTAAACTAATTACTAAAATTCTGCAGCACACCAAAAAATATATTCTTTGCTGATCTGACAAAACAGATATAATTTTGATTCATTCACACAGGATGGCCATTGTTGTGTTGACTGTTGTCATTTCTTTATTTCACAATATAAGGGAAAAGAGGTCAGTACTTCTGAAAAAATAGTCAGGTATTGCATGTTTTAAAAATTCTTGCAGCATGCCAGTTGAAAATATCTGGACTAAACTCTCAGAGGGGGGCTTCTCCAAGATGCCATCACTGCCCTGTGGTGGAAGGAAGGTGCTGACACTCCTGCTGTCTACCTCCTTGCCTCTTTGGTCAGGTAAATCTTACTCGGGAGGAATAAATAATCCCCTCTGAAACAATTCTTGTTCCCTATGGTCAAATACATTATCAGTTTGTGTTTCCAATTGGATAAAATCCTAAGGCTCTGCCCATATCATTGAACAAAGTCAGCCTTTCTTCTCTTTTGTTTGCTTTTCTAGGTACTGAGAGGTAACAGATAGAATTAATTCCCTTTATGGAGAAAACTTCAAATCCATTTGCAAATACTGGTTTGGTTCTTAAATGTTCTTTGAGAGGTGATATATAATTAAAAGCTGTTTAGATTTCACTTAAGCAAGAATTTTCTGAGGCAGAAGGAGTGATCCTGTTGGAGGTGTGTGTTTACAAATCTTATTAAGGTCTTTGAGCATCCAGCAGTTCTCACCAGGCCTCAGATGGCAAATGCCCAATGCTTGAAGCAGGAAGCTACAGAGGGAAGGCAGGCTGGGAGCTGAGTAGCTTCCCAGAAAAGCAGGAAGAATGGAAGGACGAACAAATATAGGTGAGACTGAAAACAGCCATAAGAAAGCCTTGTTCCAGCCCACTTCTGCTGCCATGACTTCATGGAGAAGTCTGAGGCATTGGAGCTGCAAAGCCTGGTCCTGCTAGGATGGAGCTCAGAGAGACCCTGGTGAAGTCTTCGAGATGTCCCAATACTCTATCTTGCCAAGCTGCCATCACAAGAAAGAGACCTCCTCAGTCTCTCTAGGGACTCCCGCCCCTACCTGGCCCCAGCAGGCCTTCTCTGGCCGACCTCTGTCCCTTTCCTTACCATTTCGTTAAGGCTTCTTTGGCAAAACAAAAGTGAAAAGACTATGACTCTTAATTTGTCAACAGGTCTAGATTTGCCCGCCCCTGAGTTTGCTAAAAATTCAGGCCCTTCTTCTTCCCACTCACTGCCTAGCCCCCAGCAAATGTCCTGCTCAGCCATACTGGTCTTTATGCTTCTGAGGGAGAAAACAAGAGCAAGTGGAGGAGGTCAACATGAGGCATGGGGGGTGACCACTGCGGGAGGCGAGGAAAGACTGCAATGAGAGCCAAGGAAGCTGAGGTGAGAGAGGGCCCAGTGCTGAGAAGTCAAGCTGGGGTCTCTGAGTTTCACTGTGGCACATTACTTGTGGAGCTACGGGACCAAGTTTGCTGGAGTTTAAATCTAAGGTGCACACAGCTGAATTTCAGATTAAGAATATCAAGCTCTGTATGGCCTGAGAGTTTGTTTTCTCCATGAGTGCCCAAAGGCTGCACTCGGGGTGTAAGGACCTGGGGCAACATGAGCCACAAGTATCCTGGAATACCCCAGAGCCACAAGGACACTGAGGACACTTGCTGACATTGGAAGCAAAACTGGGGGAGGGGGGATGCCGGTGATTAAGATGCTCTGGTCAACCTGTTGCACTCAGAGAACTGCATTCACATGTATGACAGACACTGCAAGGTACCTATCTCTTGTCCATTACCCCCTTCTCTCTTACTGCCAAAATAACTTGGAATAGCAATGCACCAGCTAGAAAATTACACTTTTTAATCTCCCTTGCAGTTGAGAGCAAGTGCCATGTGCCAGTGAGGCATGAGAGAAAGTCTGTTAGGAAAATCTGGGAAAGATATTTTTATAGATAGCATTGCTCCTTTCCCTTAGTCACTTCCTCTGCCCCCTATCCTGGACATGAACAGGAAGCTGGAGAAGGAGCGACCATTATTTTGCCACCAAATGTTGACCATGAGAATGAAAGTTGTAAGCATTAAAGAGCAGAACAGAAAGAGAAGAAGCCCAGGGTACAGATGCTACCGTGCAGTGGCCACCCCACACTTGGATTCTTATCCCAGATGTCTAGTTTCATAAAAAATAATAAACTCCCTTTCTTCTTTAAGCTGTTCCTTTTCCCATTTTGATAGTAATATACAGACAAATAGACATGACATCACTCATTGTTTACATCACCAGTTCCACAGACATCCAGGTTCTCAGAATTCTCTGGGGCAGCTGGGAGTTAGTCAATACCAAATGAACCCTGTCCCTGCTTCGAAGGTATGGTCTGGGTATATTGATCAGGTCTGGGTTCCCTGGAGACTTGGTTGTGGCCCTGAAACTTACTATCGAAACATTGGTATGAAATTTAAGAAATTAACAGGAAGTAGGATATCAGGGTTTATAGAAAGGATTTGGAGTCATGTGTAGAATGAATGCATCACAGAGACTCTACAAGGAACAAGGGACACTGAGACTGAGACCTGCTACTCCCTACAGGTGAGCTGATGTGTTCTGTCACTAAAGGCTGTTCAGGGATACTAAGCCGTTAAGACAGCAAGTTCATGTGTGGGCAGCACCTGAGGTTTATCAGCCAAATTGATATCTGCGCTAGGCCTCTAAGGGGACAGAATCCACAACAGTTATTTGAATAGAATAATTTAACACAAAGAATTTTTAACTCAATATAAAGTTGCTAACTAGGTAACTAAAAGGGTAAAAAGAGAACTCAAGTAGGACAGAGAAAATAACTGTACAAAGCAGCTACTGTTGCTAGGACAGCTAGAACCAAGGGAACAAAGGAAAGAGGTTGAAATTATTAAAACTCAGAAAAATTGTCTGAGTTCTTATAAATTTTTGATATTAACTCCTTATAACATGTGTCAATATAAAAAAACATCCAAACCTGTAAGAATTTGTGTGAGTTTATTTGAGCCAAGCTAATGACAATTGCTGGGAAGCAAAACTTCAATGGATTGAGAAAATGCTCTGGAAAATGGTAGTTTTGCACCTTATTTTATACATTACAATCAAAGGAGGAGGCACAAGGGGTTACATGAAATCCATTGGTGGCAGATTAGGGAGGCAGGAGAAAGAAAAGTGGGGAAACATCTGGGATTGGATTAAAAAATAAATAAAATGATAGGTACACGTATCTTTTACATAGGTAGGTACTGGATAGTTAACAGCCAACAATAAACATGATAGCAATCACGTGAGGGGGTTGGTGGTCTCCCCTGGTGCAGTGCCTTGCTTTGAGAGGTCAGGAAAGGAAACTTGGCATTTCAAAGGTATGTTATCATAGATGCCAAAAGACAACAGACAGGCTCAATCAAGGTAAAGATTGACTTTTGCCAGGGAAGATTCCAGCCTAGGATATGACTGCCCACCATGACCTACTTTTAAGTTAAAAAGTTTTTAACTTCAGACCATTCTATGTGGTTACTTTAGGTCTCTGAGTTTGCAAGGCTGTCACGCAGGCCTCCCCTGAGTTTGTCATGCTTAGCATGTGGTCCTTTTTCATCCACAAATGCATCACTGGTGAGTATGTTCTCTCATTCAGTGGGTTGTCTTTTTGTTTTGTTAATGGTTTGCTTTGCTGTGCAAAAACTTTTTTGTTTCATGTATTCCCATTTGTTTGTCTTTCCTTTTGTTTTCCTTGCCCAAGGATATATATCAGGAAAAATATTGCTACGAGAAATGTCTGAGATTTTACTGTCTATGTTTTCTTCTAGGATATTTATGGTTTTGAGTCTTACATTTAAGTCTTTAATCCCCCTTTGAGTTTATTCTTGTGTATGGTATAAGAAGTGTTCTAGTTTTATATATATTTATTTTGCACATATCTGCCCAGTTTTCCCAACACCATTAATTGAATAGACTGCCTTTACCCCATTATATGCTCTTGCCTCCTTTATCAAATATTATGTAGGCATGGGTTTATAGACACTTATCCAAGGAAGACACACAGTTGGAAAACTGACATATGAAAAGATGCTCAATGTCACTAATCATCAGAGAGATGCAAATCCAAACCACAATGAAGTATCATCTCATACCTGTCAGAATAGCTATCATCGATAAACCAGTAAACAAGAGTTGGCAAGGACGTGGAGAAAAGGGAATCCTAGTACATTGTTGGTGGGAGTGCAGGCTGGTGTAGCCACTGTGGAAAACAGTGTGGAGGTTCCTCAAAAAATTAAAAATGGAATTGCCTTATGACCCAGAGATTCTAATTCTGGGAATATATCCTAAGAATGCCAAAACGCTGGTTCAGAAGACTATAAGCACCCCTGTATTCATTGCAGCATTACTTACAATAGCCAAGATTGGGAAGCAATCCAAATGTTCATCAGTAGATGAGTGGATAGAAAAGCTGTGGTACATTTACACAATGGAATACTACTTGGCCATAAAAAGAAGAAAATCTTACCTTTTGCAACAGTGTGGATGGACCTAGTGGGTAGTGTGTTAAGGGAAATAACCCAGTCAGAGGAAGACAAGTACCAAATGATTTCACTTATATGTGTCCTCTAATGGACAAAATAAACAAAATAGAAACTCATAGATACAGAGCACAGACTGACAGCTGTCAGAGGGGAGGGATTGGGATGCTGGGTGAAAAAGTGAAGGGATGAAGCAGCACAGATTTGTAGCTGCAGAATAGCCACAGAGATGTCGATTACAGCATGAGGAATGTTGTCAATAATGCTGAGATAACTGGGTATGGTTTCAGGTGGGTCCTTGGGGTAGCAGGGGCACCACTCTGTAGAGTGCATGGTTTTCTGACCTCTTTGCTGTACATCTGAAACTGGTGTGAAATGGCATTGAATGTAAACTGTGATTGAAATAAAAAGTGGAGGAAGAGCCTCTTAAGCTGAAAGTCAGACTTGGAGAAGGGGCACCAGCCAGTACTGGGTCTCCGGCAATGAGGGATGGTGTACGATGCCGAGGCTCTAGCTCTGTGAGGGCAGGAAAATATGCACCCCGGATTCAGTGGCTGTCCCAGAAAGGAACTGTCTCTGTCAAGGTGAAGAAGCTTTGCCAAGGAAAGGAGCATGCTTCCCGCTCCCTCCTCCAGTCCTTCACTCTCCTTCCAGCGCCCCCTACTGGCAAAGCCTAGCCTAACAAAACAGCTGCTAATTTAGAATAAGGTTTGCAGAGTCCCAGTTCCAGCATCATAGAGCAGAAATCGAGGCGGATCTTGGTGCTGAGAGACAATTATTTAATAACTGACACAAGCTCCCTGCAACAGATACGCAGTGAACAATGTTTGCCTCCATATTCTAAAATATGCTAATCAATTTAGGTGAGAAAATAGTTTTTGAAGGCTCAGAAGCATCTAAACACATTAAGGAGATACGGAAGGGAGTTTTAAACAATCAGAAATTAATAAGCAGCATTGGGCTTGATTCCCATTATGGGAAAATGGAACTAAGACAGAGGAAATAGGGGAGGGAATGGACCAACTGCAGGAAATATCAGCTCAGGCTGGAGAGGCAAAAGGAGAGGCCACTGGGATTTCACACCTCAGAAATGGGGCTCGTCCAGGCACAGTTCCAGTGGGTGGAGATAAGCTGGCCCTCAGCCAATGCTGGTTGAAGACTTGGCCTTTACTGTGTTTCAAAAGCACATGGGCCAGAGGCTAAAATCTGCACGCTTTGGACACTTGCCCCCGTATGTCACAGAACACATGTGAATTGCTTCTGAGGTGAAGAGAGTTCCACACTTGCTTTGGTTGTGATACCTAGACCAAGTGGCTCCTTGTTCTTGGGGTCCCTTTAACTCCTCACATCAAAGACATTAGTCTTAGGGAACAAGGGGATTAAGTGCTTCATCTCTGCATTACCATACTGCTTGTCCCTGGTCCTGAGGTTGGTAACAAGGGCCTGGTGAACTCAGCCAGGCAGCTGGAGGGTTCCCCAATGCTAACTCACACACAGTATAAAAGTAAAGTGGGAGAAGGGATAGGTGAATGCAAGCAGAAGCACTATTATTGAGCGATCGAATATTTCTTTATGGAGTCCATCACTGCTTAGGTGGAAGGTGATGGGAAAAAATGTTAACTTTATTAATGTAAGATAGCTTTGCCCAGGCCCCAGCTCATGCTCACTGAAGCATTCTAGCCAGATCTACTGCAGTTTCTTCCCACTTCCCATCCTCCAGGGCCCCCAGCCTTGTCATACCACCATTAGGGCTTCATTTTGAGAATGAAAAGAAAAGAGATAGAGACTGAGGATGAGAACCCTGAGGGTGAAAGTCTGTGGCCTGCATTCAAGGGGCTGTGAAGACCAAGTCCCAAGGAATAGCTGCAATGAGGGAAGCAGTGTGGGGAACTGCAAAGGATAATTTAAAAGTATTACCAGACACTGTGCTTTCTCTTCATGGGACTTCAGATGAACAAGAAAACATGAATTGTTTTGAAATTACTTTTGGCCATACGCTGTGTTCTTTTCACACCGCTTTGGGAATAAACCACAGGAGTGATGGCTCTATAAAAGTCATTAAAAAAATCTAAAAAGTCCCTTAGAGATATAGGACTATAAGAGAATGGCCTAAACCTTTTCTACTTCTATTTCCAGGTTGTCTCTGGCCACACATGCTCTGGGCTTGGTGGCCTTCCCACTGCGGCTCTCAGAGACCCAGCACCTTCTCTGTCTTTAGTTGGTCCTTTGTCCCTCAGAGTCCCTTCCCAGCCTGACTGTGGAGACATTTTCCCAGCCCTCCTATGCTGTTTCCCCTGCAGACCAAACCAGAGGACTTTCTCTATTTGAGGAATAGACTGGTGATGCCAACAGACATGGACTCTGGTTCCCTTCCTTAGGGTAGTTGTCATCAATGAATCACACACAGACAAACATACACACACCCCACAGTTTCCTGGACATAAGTCAGTCAAGCCAACCAACACAGAATAAAGAGAAAGCAGTGATGGCTCAACTGACAACTTTGTCTCCTGTGAGTCTGTGGCTTCTCTGAGTTCCCTAGCCTGAGAGATGAGGCCCAGAGCCTCACAGGAACACCCGGTCCTTCCGGGGAATTCCAGTCCCATCTCCTGGGAGGAGGAAGGTGCACTTGGGAAAGGCACTCTTGGAAAAACTGTGCCATTAGGAACTCTGGTTCTGGGAACCAGGAATAGCAGAGAGGTGACAGAGCTGGAAAAACAATACCCAATCTAGAGTTAAGTATTAAGCATTGCTAACCTCATCCCCTGTTGTGCCAGCTACTAATTTATTGCCTTTCTACTCCGTCGTTTTGAGGCTTCAACAGCCTCACTCCATCCAACATACTATCATTATGCAGACTTGACCTCCTCAGTCTCAGAAACCTGGATCTGAACTCCATTCCCATGGTTATACCAATCATTTACACTATTACCATAACCAACTATTCTCCCAGCCCTTCTTTCCATATTCATGGAAGTGTTCAAACTTATAAAGACATCCAGTCCCTTAGATCTTTAATTTTCTTCCAATTTACCAGCTTGAGCTGGCCTTTGCTTGAGCATCCACAACACAACCTCTAGGTTTTCTAAACCCTTCTCCAATTTTTCTTGCTCCATCTTCTAATTGTCCCTTAAAGGTTGGGTTTCCTAGAGTTGTTTTGTTTTGTTTTTTACCCACTCTTGTTCTTACACATCTCCCTCGGGTGCTGTAACCTCCTATATGTTTTCAAATCTCTAACCCCAATTTTGACTTCTCTAAACTTCATATCATAACAGTTCTTTGAAATCGTCATCTGAATGCCCCAAAGGACCTCAAACACATCATGTTCAGACCTCATTATTCCTTTCCACATGTCTCAGTTCCTCAAACTCAATATTCTTTACATAACTAATGAAACCACCTTCCATCAACATTGTCCCAATGTCATGAACACAAAGTTTTTCTTCCTCCCCTACACCAACCTATCACTTTTCCTAAGTTTTGCCTCTTCAATATTTTCCAAATCCATGTCTTATTCTCTTTTTCTGGTAGCCTGGTTCCAGCTCCCCTTGTCTCTTACCTGAGGGTTACTACCTCATTGATTTTCTATCTTTGATCTTATTGTACTAAATCCTCTCCTGCATGTGATCACAAAGGGAGAAAACCAAACACAAGTCTGATCCATTTACCACCCTGCTTAATTTTGTTTTGATGATGCTCATTTTCAACACTTCATCATAGTCTCAAAGACCCATGTCATCATTTTTTTCAGAAAACTCTCAGATTTTCCTCTTTCCATTCCCACCTTGCATATTAAGCTCCATTTAGACCAAAGGTATGTGGTTTCTCATACACTGTACATTACACTTACATCTGTGTGTCTGCTCAGTCCTAACAGATGGAGTAAAACTGCTTTTGTGTTCCCGTAGCAACCCTCGCATACTGACATCTGAGCTTTCAGCACACATCGTATTTGGGAAAATTCTTTATTTTCTGGCTCCCCCACCAGCCTGTGACCTCCCTGAAGGCAGGGTCACATCTTAGCCTTCTCTGTATGTGTGACATCTTCCCAGCCCCTGGCCTATGCTAGGTCTTAAGCAATAATGGTTGAACTGAACTGAACTGAACTGACTGTCTGAGTTGGCCACTATGCTGCTCATTCTTAGAACTCTCCATATCTGGCCTACATCAAACCTCCCTGCTACTACCTCTTCAAAGGCAGGGACATTTCTTCCAGATGAAAGTCTCCTATTCCACTGTCACAAGCTCTTTCCCTAACTCTCGTTACATGAGTTCCCACTTCACTCATATATTGCCATCAGTGGAAGTTATTTTCAGATTTTAAATAAAATAAAAGTCATCCAAAACTATCTTTGTGCGATGGAAGGGACACTTGGTGGATAGCAGGACACTTGAGTTACAGTTGCTGCTGTGTGGCTGATACATAATCAAGACAAGGCACTGTTTTGCTAAGGCTTCAGTCTCCTGATTTCCACAATGAGGACCAGTGGGAAGTGCTGGGACTGTGGCCATATTGTCTGATGTGGCAAAGACTTTCTTTGTTTCAGGTTTACCTGACATCACTGTAGGCATGATAATTATACGGCTTGGTTGTCAGAGCGGACTCAAAGGAGGCACAAAAGTTGATAAGATGGTGGGTTGTGGGATGAGAAAAGGAACAGAGTACAAGCTGTATTTTTTCCATCTAAGGATGAATCTAGAACAGGAAAACCCTGAAGGAAAATGGTCCTGAGATTCAAGCTCCAACCTACTCGCCCTGGTGCTCTTAACTCTGTTCAGTCTTCACCACCCAGATTATCCTGCTTGAATTTGTTTGCTCCTCACTGCTCAGCCAGCTCTTTTCAAAAAGCACTTCCCTATAATGCTTTCACTTCTTCTGCTCTGTTACAAATGGTCCTAAAGCCAGAAGAGTCACGGCAATTGAAAGCTGCTCTCTGTCCCAAATCCTGCACAGCACTGGCTCTCCTTCGGGAGCCTGGCACATTCAGCCTTCCCCACACACTGTCCCACAGTCTCCCTGTCTCTGTAAATCTAAAATAAAGATGAGTGCTTGCCTATCTCTGCACTCCCAACCTCAGAGAAATCACAGAAAGGAAGGAAGTTAGCTTTAAAAACAGCCAGCAACCAGTCGATGCTTCATAGCAGGAGAGGCAAGGAGCTGACTTTCAGTAACCACTCTCTTGTTATGAACGAACACATGATCTGCTCTCTGGGGAGTGTGAAATGATTTCTTTCACACTGTTCCTTATTGGAACAGCCTCCACTGACAGCAATCATTCACCCTCCCAGAGAGTCAGCCTCAAGGAAACAACAGAGGACAGAGAACACACAGGATTGCACAGGAATACACATACGTATGCACACATAAAAATTAACATTCTAATGTCCAAGTGAACACACGCTCAGCACATACAAATCCTCAGGCGCCCATTTACAAAGGCTCTTAAAAGTGCACAGAAACAAAGCAGCATTCATGCATTTGAATCTATGCAGCCTCAGACACATAGGCATTCACTTGCAGACTCAGGTACACCCACGTGCCCAACACTCATGGACACATCATCCTCCACCATAAAGAGCCCAGAGAAACACATAGACACTCCAAGAATAAAAGAGAAATTATATAGATAGGGATAGACACCTCAACTCCTGACACTCAGATGCTGCAGAGGCAGCTAAAAGGCTTGCAGGAAGGAGTACATGCCAGATGTATGGGTTGGTGATTACCTATGCACAGTAGGAAGGTGGGTGGATGGGAGAAAACAACACTAGGACTGAGAGTAGAAGACCTGTTGTTGCATGAATTATGGAGAGAAGTGAATAAGATTTTCTTTGGAGCTACAAAAGGATAGATCCCCAGATATTTTTTAGGTCAAATTGAAAAAATTTAATGACTAATCCAATGTAGCTAGAAAAGAGGAAGAGGATGAATGTCTCTTGGGATTCTGGCCTGGGCAGCAGTGAGTGGTGGGTGTGTCACTCATTGCAGGAGGTAACACTGGGGGAGAGGTTGGGAGGACAGACAGAATAACTCCCTTTAGTTATGGAAACTATCTACTGGAAGTATCCTCAGTACCAGTTCCTGGCGTAAGGCCCCTGGTCAAACTTGGGGAGCCTACAGCCTAAACCAAACAGGCTTTCAGAGTGCCATCCCAGGCCTTCTGTCTGTAGAGAGGGATGAGCACACACCACTCAGAAGACAGAGAGCAGAGAGGCTGACCAGAGGAGCTTTGAAGGCACACCCAGGCATGGCTCAGTACCTTCCTGCCGTCAACACTGATGATTGATCAGCTTCCTCAAGGTCTCCCAATGGCTTTGGCTACCATTGATCGGTATGACCTAACAGCATGATCTTAAACTTACCTTCAGACTCAGCCTTCTCTGGATTCACAAGACACTTTTGGAGGTGCGGTTCACCCTGTTCCTCAGCCGTTCCCCCAGGATTTACTGCTTTAGGCAAGAATTTAACGTGTGTTACAGGATCCTGTTTCTGCAACCATTTTTAGCCTTAAAAGTGTGATAATTTAAAAATAAAGGGGCACCTGAACAAGGACTTAATAAGAAGTACTGAAATGCCACCTGGCAGCATTTATGGCCCCAACAAAACACCGGAAAACACTCCAGAGCAGGCACATCCCCTCCGGGACTAACTGCCATAACCACGGTTGAGGGAAAGCCTGCCTCCCTGCAAAGACAGCAGCTAAGCTGCCCGCAGTCTAGCACTCAATCTGCCCTGTGAGGAATGGGAAGGAAATCCTCTCAAAGGCCTAATTCCTGGGAACCGAGTGTGACTTTAATAGAAACCAGGCCCCAGCCAAGAAAACACTGGAGAAGTTCTGAATGCTACCAATGAGTTCAGCAATTCCCAGGAGGATCGGTTTTCCATTCAGCTTCTTCACTCCCGCCTGTTCTGTCTCCTGCTCTCTTAGCTAGGAGTACGCATCGTTCTTAGTACAGAGGGGTAACAGAGACCAGGGCCCTTAAAATGTCAGTCCTATTGAAGGACAACAAGGCCCCAGCTCTGCCTTCAGTCCCCCATACACCAAGCAATCTTACCCAGACAGCCATGGAGGAGAAACGAGATCAGGCCTGAGAATGACGCTCAGAGAAAGAGGGTTCATCTTTTCCCTCCTTCCTCCTTATATTAAATGACAACAGTGTAAGGCATGGAAGACAGAGAGAAACCAGGAAAGGTTCAGACACACTTGTCAACCAATGTTTTAGAAGACAGTGTGGTAAGTGCTAATAACAATATGTACAAGAAGCTATAAAACTGCAGGAGAAATAGTCACCATCTCTGCATTTGTGTGTGTTGGGGAGATAAGTGTTATTTAGAAGACTTCATGAAAGCAGAAAGGAGGAGAAATGTGTTGGAAATGCAGGCTGAGAGGTGCTTACTAAGGGGTCTGAACATTTAGAGCATGTGGCTTCTAAGAGCCAACCGCAGAACTGAGAGCGGCACTTTCCCAACTTTATCCAGACAGTTTTAGGGGGAAACTGCCATGGTCTTTCCTGATTATTCCCACCTGGATCAGGCTGAGCCACTGAGTCACTTTCCTGGGGTATTTGGAACTGGGATAGAGACAATCCATTTCTTTTTTAATCATCAAAGCCATAATGCTAAAAGAGAAGCAGAGAGTCAATTCCCAGAAAAGAGCAGTGGTGAGAGGTGGGAGAGCCCCGCCCAACATTCAGGTCTGGGCTCCAGTGGTGCCTGAGGCCACTGCAGCCCTTGACCTTCCGAGTCTTAGTCATTCAGGAGATTCCACAGGCTCCTTCCAAAAAAAGTCCCACTTTTTTGTAAACAAAGTTTCAGTGGGGTTTCTCTACCTGTAAGCAAGGTTACTTAAGAAACAAGGTTACTTAAGAAACATGGTATTTCTTTGGCTTGATTTTTTTCATGAGACATCTGGCAGATGAACTTCTAGGTTGTTTCCATTATTGCGTTAATATCATTAGGGCTGTAGTAAATGTTCTTTCTTTGGATATATATGTAGGACAAATTCCTAGCATTGAAACTTCTCAGTTAAAGAGAACATGCATTTAAAATATTGATAGGTATGCTCAAACTGCCCTCCCAAATTCCTACCTACAATGTATGAGAGTGACAGTTACACCACACCCTCACCCAGTACAGTGAGCCTTTTGCTCCTTTTGCTCTTTATCATTGATGTTACAACCCAGGAGGTAAGGGTTAACCTCAGACCTGGACTGACCCAGGAATGCCTGGGACAATAACCTAAAAATTTTGTTTCTCAAGACAGGTCAAAGTGAAATAATTATGGAATGCAGTACATGTCTGCCTCATCTGCAAAGTGACATTGGTCCTTGCCTGAGGGAATTGTGAACTGGCAGGCAGGCCTCAGGCCGCCAGAATACAAGGGTATAAAAGAGAGTGTCCAGTTGACCCACACCCACCTTGGTGCTGGTCTTTAGGAATTTGCTCGTGCTGTGCAACTGTATTGCTTATCCCTGTGTTCCCTTAGAAAGCTCAGTGTTGGTTTAAAGCCTATTGTAACTCAGGAATCTGTGCAGGTACACAACTCGTTTGTTTAAATTTACATTTATGGTATTATGAGTGAAGTTGAGTATTTTTCCTACAATTTCAAAGACTCTTTTTGTCTATTTTTATGAACTATCCTGTTCTTTGGTTACTATGGAGGTGATGTTTATTTTCTTATTGATTTATAAACACTCTTTATACATTACAAAGGATGTGTCCTTTATTATATGTTTTGCAAATATTTTTCCAATATATTTGCCTTCATTTCATTTCTTTCCTGATTTTCAAAAAAGGCATTTTATAGGGTTTTTTTACAGTAAAGAACCATTTCAATTTTTATAGTCATACGTACCCATCTTTTCTCTTAATACTTCTCGATTTTGTGAAGTCCTTTCAAAGATCTTTTTTATTTTAAGGTTATAAAAGTTTTCTTTCATATCTCCTTCTAGTTCTTTTACTTTTTCCCATATTTTTAGCATTTAATATAGATGGAATTTCTATTTTGGTATAAAGAGCGAGGAAAAAATCCAACTTTATTTTTCCCAGATTATCACTGAAGTCAGTGCCTTGATAATAGAAGCTTTCATACTCTATTACAAGGCACTGTTATAAGCTCTTTTTCAGAGTTAGTGATATTAGACTCTTAAAATGCTTAAACTTTCTCTCAGCAATATTGAACAGATTATGCCAATAGAAAGCTAGAGACACATAATGCTCTATTCCACCTTTTTATTGACTGTTCCTAAAACACACAATATAAAAGCGTTAGTAAAATGTCAATATGAATTGAAATTGTAATTTAGGCAAACATCTGCCAGATATACAGAAGACTGTCCATTAGCAGAAAGAAGATAAAGATAAGTGTCTGGCCACCCATCCCCACTTTCTACTTCTTCCTCAAAAATGAAGAGACTTTTGCTGACCATTTGGGAGGTCATAGCCAGAGAGGGAAGGAGCTACTCTCTGAGGTGACAAGCGGTAAATTAGCAGGCTTCATCTCCACATTTGTAGCTCCCCCTATCCAAGAAGGCTCTAGGTAGTTTGGACACTAACTCGAAGCCACAAAGACCAGAGGTATAAATGAGTTTGGTGTTTAATTCCCTATCTATGGTAAAGAGGTCAGCGATGAGCAAAGGCTGAGCATTAAAGATCTCAGTAGGGCCCTGACTGTATGGATTAGTGGTTTTGAGCACTGGCCTACAAACCAAAAGGTTGCTGGTTCAATTTCCAGTCAGAGCACATACCTGGGTTTCAGGCCAGGTCCCCAGTAGGGGGTGCACAAGAGGCAACCACACATTGACGTTTCTCTCCCTTTCTCCCTCCCTTCCCCTCTCTCTAAAATTAAAATCTCTTTTAAAAAGATCTCAATAGATAGGACACAAACGGGTGTGAGGGTTGGTGGTAGAGAGGGGAAGTGATAAGCATGAGATCTTCATTCCTGTTTTGTAGAAACAAAGCTATATTTGATTCACACTATCCAGGAGGGAAAATCCCACTTAGTACAAAATATCAAAGAAATGAAACCGAGAGAGTTCTTCTTGGTTCAGTAGATTTGCACCAAATAAATAATCACTAAGCCCCAGCAAATGTGGTGGGGACTTCACATATCAGCCATCCCTAGATAAGACCTGAGATGATGATTGTAACAGCAATGAAATAAACATGAAACAGTTGAAGCAAATTGATCCATCACCTAATGAGGAAACACCAGGCCTGAGAGAACTTCAACCTTCTAATTAAACCAGAGAAGCCTGAGTTTACTTGTAACTGGTCGGAGATACTGGTTGCATTAAATTGAAAGCAACTGTGTTATCTTATGCAAAACAGGGACCTTAGTCATAACAGGTGACTGGGGATAAGGGTTGAAAAGAAGTAGAAACCAACAAATTCAGAGACCTAAAGAGCAAAATGAATCAGTCAGGCTCTTATTTAAATACTACACAATCAGCCTCTGGCTGATTTAAATGAAAACGAATTTACTGACAGCAACTTTGGAACCCCAGAATTGACAGAAAGACTGGAGAATCGATAAAATGTCAGGATCAAGGAGGAGAGGTGCTGCCAGAAACACATGAACTCCTCCCACAAGACTAGTCTGAGGATGGCATGTGTGGCCTCAGAGGCTAAACAATGAGTGACAAGGTGTCACCCCAGACCAATGTGACAACAACCCAGATGCTGCCCTGGGCATCATTGCATCTGCCCCTAGAAGTTGTCCATGGTGGTCACCATCACAGACAACCAGCAAATTCCCTGCTGGCCCCCGTCTTGGCATCACTTGCTTCAGACACCCAGGTAACTCCATCTCATTGGCCAAGTCACATGCCCAGCTCCTGGCTTCTTGCAGGGCTTGTGACTTCATATCTGGTTTTTCAGTTCTCATCATAGTAGAATCAGTGCCCCCCTCTCCCAACAAGACTATACACTTGAAAGTGAAGGAAATGACAAATGACCACTCCATCAACAACCTAATAAATATTCTGGGCAGAACATCATTGCCACTCTTGCTGAACACCAGCACCATCACTCCTGCACACTGCTGCCACTGCCCCTGTCTCTGCCTCTGAAGATGAATTGGAACCAAGTGCTGGAGGCCAGAGGAAGGATCAGAGGAAGCATTTGGACTCTCAGGCTTCCAAATAGAAAGGCAAGCAATAAATAAAGTTACATTAAAAAGAGAATATAGAACCTACAATTCAGGAATTCAGGAATAATTTTTTAATACTTCGGAAAAATGTTTTTAACTACATTTGACTTTTCATTTAAATTAAGGAAAATATGGAGTCTCTAAGCCAAAAGATAAACAAAACAAGGAATATAAAAGGATTAATAAATGGTATTTGATGTTAATATCACTTTAGAGAATGCACCAGATAAGTCAATAATGAGGAAGAAAGGCTTAAAAAATCTTTTCCTTAGTACAGAGAAGAGATAAAATAAAACTTTTCTGAACATAAGCAATACCTTCTGATCTCAGAATAAAGTTTTTTCCAAGAACCAAATATAATTAATGGAAAGGAACAACATACACATATTCTGGTGACTCTAAAAATTACAAGAATAAAGTAAGAATTCCATTAACATGAAGAGAGAAGAAAATTGATGGAGCAAAAAATAAAATATCAAACTAGACTCAGCCTTTTCCTATCAATCACAGCCAATGACTGCCATATCCTTGGCAGAAAACTAGTTTTAAGTATATTAAAGCCTATCTAAATAAAAAATCATACTAAAAAATTAAAAACTAGCAAAGCTAAAATATAAAATACTGGTAGTGGTCAATGAAATTCCATAAGCATAGATTTGTCTAAATACTTGTTGTAAGTATGGTTAAATGACTAAAACAAATGTCAAAATTTATTCTAAAAGTAAATAAAAGTTAACAAAGTTAATATCAATTATCCTAATAAAAAATTTTTTAAAACTAAATGTATGTTTTCCTTATGCTAAAGTTGAGGAAAAATAGAAATATTTAACTTTGATGTTAATAATCAGAGGAAATATAATGAGGTATTTGTAATTAAATATATTTATTTGTAGAATTCATAGTAAGTTGTATAAATTATAAATCACTACAGGGGTAAAAATCAAATAAAATAATACATATTGTAAAGCACTGGGAGTGGGAGCTATTAGTAGGTTTATGGCAAAGGAGAATACAAGATGAAAAATGAGATTGAAATTTCAACTTAACAATAAGTGTAAATCAGTTCAATTATTATCCTAAAGCCCAAAGACTACCAAATGAGCACCAAAACAAAAGCACAGCTACAAGCTGTAGTTAAGAATATAAAGCAAAGTAACAAAGACAATTTTAAAGTAAAAGATTGGACAAAGGTAAACCAGACAACAGAAGTAGAAGCATGGTGTTCATATCAGACAACATAAATTCCAAACCAACAAAAATTATTAAACTGAGCCAATAGGATTACTTGTATATTACTTTAGGTGAAGGCATCTTTTAGAATGACATTCTGATATTAAGAGAAAAAGTGTATGTGCCAAGGCGCCAGGTAAGATAATATTAATATAATGAAACAAAATTTGTTGGAAATAAAAGGAGGCTCTAAAAAACAACTTTAGTGTATTATTAGGTTCTATATGACTTACATCTGTGTTGAGGGCCAATGAAAGACACCAGGAGGCAGTTTGAACCATCCATCCTGCATCTATTAGCATTCATCAGAACCTTGCATTTGGAGAACGTGGCCTCAAGAAGGCAGCGAGGTTGAAAATGCTTCATTGTTTTTAAAACTCTTTGTGACGCTGATTCAAAAGTCAGGTTCTAAATTCAGTGTATATCAATATTTAGTTTTAACGGATGCCATAGTCCAAAAGTGCCTCACAAAAGCCCAAAGAACAACACAGAAGAATCACACCATTTGCTGCACTCTCTGAGCGCACTATGCAAAGATTTTTTTGCTAAAATTCTGTTAGTAAATTTCCATCATCCTGTCAATCAGTTATTGATTCCAAATAATTTGAATGTAATGTGCTTTGACTTTTTTCTATGAAATAAGCTCAAAAACAACCAAATTTTTTAATGGTTTCTAAAGTAAGTTAACTTTTTTAAAAAATTATTTTTTTAGGTTTTTGGAGGGTATATATATATGAGAGATATTGTAAGTGACATAAATTGTTTCCAGCAACAAAATCATGTAAGGATGAAAACATTCCAGGCATATGTTTCCAAAATGTTCTTTCCTTAGCACAAGATTAGGTCAAAAAGCAGCTTTTCATTTGTTAAAACAGCATCTTTTCCTCGAATGGACTGTTGAATGGCTTAGTTTCTTTGAAAATGTCCACTTGGTTACAAAGAGGAAAAGGTCATCAAATTTGGAACACTTTTTCTGTATGAGAAAAAAAAATGTTTTATTTTATCTTTAAATTTGACCAAGATCTTCAGAACATTTTATCATGAGATAATCAATTCTCCTCTGTGAGGTACAAATGCTACCCATGGTCATGCTTTTCTCATCTGAGTATATTTTAAAGATTCTCCCTTTTTTTTCTTATTTTTTATTGTTACTCTATTACAGTTGTCCCAGTTTTTACCCTTTGCCTTCCTCTGCCCAGCCCATGCTCCCACAGTCAATCCCCACACTGTTGTCCATGTCCATAGGTCATTCATACATGTTCTTTGACTAGTCCTTTCCCCTTCTTTCCACCATTATCCTCCTCTCCCTGCCCCTCTGGCCACTGTCAGTCTGTTTCATGTTTCCATGTCTCTGGTTCTACTTTGCTCGTTAGTTCGTTTTGTTCATTAAATTCCTCTTGTGAGTGAGATCATATGGTATTTGTCTTTTGCCACCTGGCTTATTTCATTTAGCATAATATTCTCCAGTTCCATCCCTGCTGCCGCAATAAGCAGGAATTCCTTCTTTCTTTCTGCTGCATATTACTTTTTTAAAAATATATCAATGATACTTCTGGCTTCAACTTGATACATATCCTTACCTATGCTGAAGGCAATAAGTAAATTGCACCTGTGATGTGATGGGGCCATATTATTCTGGCAGAAGTAGCTATGCCACCTGTAATTACACTTCTTCAGTTTTCCACTCCCCTCCTCCATAGAACAGCAGGGGTTTATTTTTAATTGTTATTAAAGGAGTAATGTGCTATTGGAAAACTCTCTTCTCTAGTACATTTAGGAAATGACTAGAGTGGTTCAACACACACACATGCTTTGTGTGTTGAATTATTGAAAGATCATCTAGTAGGCACTCTAAACTGAAGTATTTTTAGAAAACCTTTACTTTTATCCAGCTATATAGAAACCTCCCGTATTGAAGAATTTATTCTAAAATTTGTTTCTTCATTTATAAGAACGAATTTTACCTGTCTTTATATACATTTTGCTAATAAAAGAGTACTTGTTTAAGTTGTCATGATATGGTTTTCTGGGTATAATTTTAGTGACTTTTACCACTAAAAATGAACAAGTGTATCCCCTATGATGTGTGATTTTTTGTCTTTATACAAAAGGAAATCTCAAAACAGGTTTTATCTTTAAATACATTTGGACATAACATATGACTTTTATGCAGTTGAAAAATACAAATGTTTGCCTTCAGGTTCTGAACACTCAGTTTTAAATTCCTTGCTATCATGAGGGCCTCACATTACCTGTAGATGGCACTTTAAAGTACAGTATATAGTAAAGCACACTTCAGGTGAGACCCGATTACATCATCATTGCTTCTACTTCAGTGTGACTGATGTACACTTACACTAGGAGTAAAAGAAGTGTTGCCCTGTCATTTGGGGGGTTTATTTTGTTTTTTGCTGTTGTCTGCTTATGCTTGCATTATTATAATTACCTTCTATCTACAGTTGTTTTGCAAGAATCTTTATAATCCACTTTTCCATTTGGGGAGAATTAGGTTTATTAAAAATAGAATATTATCTTTAAATCTATCTATCTGAGAACAGGTAACATAGGTGATGCATCACCTATGTTAAAAGCTAATAAAGGTAGGATGGAGATTCTATCAACCCTCCCATTTGAATATTTCCAATCTCTAAAGAAAACTTACATATAAAATATGGAATGTAACTTTTCAGCATCAGTTATCTATGGCCAAAATGAAACTGTATAACAAACAACTCCAAAGCTTTAATGGCATACAACAATAAACATTTATTTCACTCAGAAATCTGAGAAGGTCAGCCAATATGCAGCTGGGTTCACTCGTGCTTCTGGGGTCAGCTGTGGCTCTGCTGGGAGGCTGTGCTGATCTTGGCTGGGCTTGCTCAAGTGTCTAAGTGTTGGCCAGCTGTCAGCTGATTGAAGATGCCCTCAGCTGGATATATTAGAGCAGCTTGGCTCTTTTCCATCTCTCACTTTTCAGCCCAGATATGTTCTTGTGGCAACGACAGAGGGCCAGAGCGAGCATACTCAATTCCATAGTCACTTTTCAAGCCTCTCCTTGCATCATGTTTGCATCCATCCCATTGGGCAAAGCAAGTCATGTGACTGAGCTCAATGAGCACCGAAGGTGTGGACCAGGGAGGGACAAAGAGCTAGACTATCATTGTAATCAGTCTACTGGAATCAGAGTGCTATATCAAGTGTATAGAAAATACTAATAAAACTTGATTTGTTTCATTAAAATTAATATAAGTAAATGTTTTGTCATTTACTTTCTAAAACCTGCAATCCTCTAAAAATATACAAACTACTTTTGTTCTTATTGGTTTTCAAGGGTCTAAATAATTTTAATGACTAAGTAGATAGTTGACTTATTTGTTTTTTGTCCTACTGATGCTACTTGTCATTTTTAAGATCACAAATGGAATTTTAATAAATGCTAACAAGTAAAAATTTGTATCCTAAATACCTTAGCCACAAAATAAGGAAGCAAAAAATGCCTTTAAAAACAAATGGAAAGAAGACCTGGTCACTTAAAAAATAATCTTTCAAAATAATTATATGGTGTCAAAGGAAAATCAAAATCCCAATAATAAACTGTTTTTTAAAACAACGTAATGAAGAATATTACTACTTACAAATACATGTGGGATGTGGCCAAATCTATACTTCAAATTTATTGATTTAGAAAAGAAGGAATAAAAGAAAAGAACTTAAAATATCAAGAAAAACCACATTTTTAAAAATGTTTTTAAACAGTGAAATAGTAAGCTAACAACCAATAATAATTATTTATAAAATGGAAAATAGTAAAATTAACCAATAAATTCAAAGGCTGAATTTGAGAGAAAAATAAAAATGTAAAATGTGCAATTAATGAAAGAAAAAAGCTCACATGCACAATATTGGAAATAATGGGAAAAGGACAAAGAAAGAGAAAATGGAGTTTTTTTTTAAATAGAGCATATATATACCTTAAAAGTCCATGTGTATAAATTTAGAAATTTTTACAAAATGGGAAACTTTAAAAAGCAAATATGTTACCAAAATTGACCCAAAACTAAATGACAAATTTAAAAAGTTTCACAGACAGGGAAAGACTTGAAAATGTTTTCAAAATATTAACTCCAAAGAAATCATGTGCACAAATAATTTTCCAGGGGAGTTCCCTCAGCTCTCTTAAGAGATACTTCACCTATCTTCTAAATGCCTAAAAAATTAGTACAAAATAAAAGAAAAATATAAATTAATTGCACATATAAATGCAATTATCTGTGAAGCTGAATCCACAGTAAATTCAAGTACATATGAAACATAACTGTGTAAATAATAGTCCATGAATACAAGGAATGTTTAATATTGTAAGTCTATTAAAATACTGCGGTACATCAATAACTTATAAAAAGAAAAATTACATTATTACCTGGACAGAAACAGGAAAAGTGTTCAATTAAATCAACATTTCATTCATTGTGGGGGAAAATATTCTCTTATCAAAATTAAAAATTAAAGTATATTTCTTTAATGTGAGAAAAGTTATATATGTCAAGCTAACCCAGACATTGTTTTTTATTATTTGATTTAGAGGCTTTTTCATTATACTCAGGAGCAAAAGAATGCCTGCTGCTATTGCCATTATTTTCTCACCATTTGGAAATTTCTAAACAGTGCTATTAGAAAAAGTAAAAAATAAGAAAATAAAGTATCATAGATAAATATATACATATATTGTATATATTATACATAAACATATGTAAAATTTATTATTTTCAAAGATCAACAAGAAGTATTAGAACCAGTAAGAGAGCCTAGTAAAATAAATAATTATAAAATAACTATGCATAAGCTATTAGCTTTTTATATAACAGGAAAAAATAACATGATAATTTAATGTGGAATAAATCATTTATAATAGTAACAAATAATGTAAAAAATTTGACATTCAATTAACCAAATATGAAGAGAACTGCAAAATTTTTCTTTAAAATTAAAAAAGTTTTAATAACAAAGTTATATCATACACACACTTAGGAAAGTAAAAGCAAAATTATTTTGCATTCTAATAAAATTCTAATCAAAATTGCAATGAGGGTTTTGAGGCACTCACTAAAGTAAATACACTTCATCATAAGAATAAGGAAAAAAAATATCTGCTTTTTAAAAGCAATGTACTGTATAGTTTCAGCCACAAAAATGTGACACTAAGGAAGAATTAAAAGACATTAATGAGGAGAAAAAAATTGACGGACTCAGAATATGTACTGCTGATATGATAAGAGAAGCATTTGGTCACAGTGTAAAACAGGAATTTTATTTAACAATTAATACTGAGTCAATTGTTTAAACATTTAAAAATAATAAATTAGCCCTGGGTGGTGTGGCTCAGTGGATTGAGTGCTGGTCTGTGTTCCAAAAGGTCACTGGTTTCATTCCCAGTCAGGACCATGCCTGGGTTGCAGGTCAGGTCCCCAGTTGGGGGCATGCAAGTGACAACAAGTAAGATGTTTCTCTTCCTTTTTTCTTTCTCCCTTCCCCTCTCTCTAAAAATAAATAAATAATATTTTTAAAAATAATAATAAATTAGATCCCTGCCTCATACCACACACTAACATAAATTCCAAATGATTAACAAGCTAAATCTAAGAAACTAAACCATTGAAGAAAATAGAAGTGATTATCTTAGTTGATCTTAGAGTAAGGAAGTTCTTATAATCCTAAAAGCAAATGAAGGATAATAAATGAAAAGTCCGTTTAATTTTACTACAAAAGATTTTAAAACTTCTGAACATCTAAAAACATAATAAACATAATTAAAAGACTACTGATAAAACCAGGTCATGGGTTAATACAGGGCGATGCAAAAGTAGGTTTACAGTTATGAGTACTCAGTTTATTCTTTTATTATTATTTATTAATTACTCTATTATTTTCTCTATGAACTATAAACCTAGTTTTGTACCCCCTGTACATTTCACATATAATAGAGAGCGCCTACAGCTTAGTGAACACTCTAATAGACAAATGGGCAAAGAGCATGAATAGACATTTTATAAAAAAGAAAATCAATGGAAAATAAACACTAGATAAAATAGTCAATCTCATGTGAAATCAAATAAATGAAACAAACACAATAATGAGATGGCATGGTTTATGCTGCAAACTGGCAGCATTTGTTTTGGCTTTGCTGTGTGTTTTTTGTACCCAGATTAGTGAAATGCAGCAGAAGGGCCATCAAGTTCTGATGGGGAAGTAAATTGGTGCTGCAGTTCTGGAGGCTCCATTTGCAACCACAGATCCAGTATCTTTAATCAGTTCATGCTTATTTAGGAAATAATTCTAAGGAAATAATTAGAGATGTGCACAGAGATATTTGCACAATGATGTTCATCCCAGTGATATTTATTCATTCAAAATAATTAGCAGCAACCTAAATATCCAACAGTATTGACTGATCCAGCAATAAGGGATAAGTTAAATCATCTGTGGTATATCTATAGGATGCAGTAACTACTAAAGTTATATATGGAAAATTATTTAATGGGATAAGAAATTCTTCATAATGTAATGTTAAATAAGTGAAGCCAACTTATGTATGCAGTGTGATTCCCACATATTTGTTTATGAAAGAGACTTAGCAAATTAGAGAATATGCTATAATTTTAATTTTGATGGTAGTTCTCTTTTCTGTATTTCTAGTTCCTACAATGAACATATATTGCATTTATAAATCAGTGGGAATATAATAAATCTTCAAAATTTACTCATTCAACATTTTTAAAAGCACAATGTTCTCCCAGGTTAGCGTCTTAGCAACTGTTCTAAATAATCCATTGTTCCTTCAGATAGATTGAAGTCATCTGTCTGAAATTCTGAAGCTGACAGCAGCCATTTCAGACCTTTCAGCGTTCTCTCTCAGATGTAATAAACAGAGATCATAATGTAAAAATAATGGCAGGAAAAAGTATGCAATGAAAATTTTGATTCACATTTTTAAAGAGAATATATAACAAATACAGTTCAGTGGCAAAAAAAAAATTTTAATTTCTCAATGTCACACCATCAATAGGTCTATCATATTGGAGTTAAAATTTCTCTTTAAATCTGCTTGACAAAATATAATGCTGCAAAGAGAAACAGATAAACCAGGACAAGCAGCCATCAGTCCTGGAGGAACTGCGCACTCCCCTCCTTTAATCTGAGAGCCAGCAGAAGACAAAGGGATATGGTGTGAAGAGCTGCTCTCTCACCCAGCTCCCCATCTTAGATTTCATGTCCAAGCTGGGAGAAATTCATTCTCAGAGCAGCAGAGCCCCCAATTATCGGAAACCAGTTTTCCAGGCTCCTCAAGATGTGAACAGCCCTAAGCCCAAAATACAGAAAGGAAGAGATTTAGAAGAAGAGATGAGGCCAGGTGGGTGGAAGGCGAGGAAGGTGACATCCAGAGAGATGAAGGGAGTCTGAACCCCTCCAAAGGAGAGTAAAAGCGGGAGGACCATGCCCTAGGCTTCTCTGCAGTCAGGGGAAGGCTCTGCGCTTGTAGGCATCCTCTCATTAAAGATTTCTCCGTGGCTGTGAGCAGCCAAGAGATGAGAGTTGAAGGGATTTACTCAAAGTCACAAACCAGGAATCAGTGAGCAGGATTTGCATGTAAATCTGCACAGCTGCAACCTCCCCCACCCCCCAGCTTATTTCACTGCATCCTCGCTGGGCAGCAGCCCACATGGAGCCCAGCAGTGAGAAGCAGTTCAAAACTCCTCCCTTCAGAGGGGCACTAGGGATGGGCTGCTCTCATCTTGTTTATCCTCCCCATCTTTTCCCTGCTTTACTGCAAGCATCTTATGTCTCCTAGCTTGCCTTTTTGTATCCCTGTGTGGATGGCTACCCCTCAACATTTTCTCCCCAAAATCCATTCTTTCCCCAGGCCATGGAGCCTTCTCCCATGTTGCTGAAACTGCTGACCCTAGGGTCTAAGGCCATTTGTCCTGACCTTTCTTTCATTCTAGACATACCCCGACAACACTGTGAACTGTAAAATGTGTAGAAGCTCTTATACTGCAGAATATTTTCAAGAAAAAATATTTTAAAACCTAATGTCTTTCCATAGAATGAACTCATATACAATGCACTAGATGAAGCAGATTGACACATGGATATAGCTATAGAAATTGAGACCATCCAAACAGGGGTGGGAAGAGTACCAAGATCTAATAAATTTAGGAAACAGAACATACTCTCTCTCCTCTTCACTACACATGAGAGTCAGGTTGGAAAAGTCCTCCAGTGAAAGGATCATTTTAACCCAAATTTGTCTGAACACAGAAGCCTTTTTGTAGGACACTTCCTAACATTTCATAGAATATTAGTGCTATAGTAATAAACTAAAGACACAGTTGGAGAAGGCTGATATTTGCTGAGATACATAATAGTATAAATAACAGTATGCCAGGAGGGACTGAGCAGCATGCCTGTTGTACTCATGCTCCCAACCTTCTCTATTTTGTTACTTGGTCTGCCTCTGCCCCAGACCCCACCCGTGAATGACCAGGGTGGTTTGGACTCCAGGAGCACAAATTCAATCCTCTGTGATGAGGACAAGTGGGCTAACTTCTCTGGACATCAGATTCCTTAGTGGTCAAAGGATGTCATGATGGCTACATTTGCAACATATCTGGCATGGCCTCTGCCACAAGAATATCCCCTCACACACACACAGACACACACGCACGTTTGGCTAATCTATATGAATTGGTCTCACCACTCTTTCAGGGTCAGTATACTCATTGCAGGGAGTCTTCAAACTCTGTGTCTAAAATTGCTTCCAGTTCACTTTGCAAGCACTAACTGCAGCAAGTGTTAATCTATTTCTTGAGCTATTTCCATTTTCCATTTGTTAGTGACAGATGTATGCAATTACTGCGACTTCAGGAACAACACTTCCTTCCAAACCTCTCTGCCAACATCCGCAACAGAACACCACCTTCTCCCCTTGGCTGCTACGTGGGGTAGAGGATTAACATTACTGACGGTCCTACCTTTGACATAAAAAATCAGCTTCTAAGCTGAATTTTCCTGAAAATCCCATCCTTTCTTAGGACTTCTTAGGATTTTTCTGCATTCAGTGAGGATGTCTTATGTCATATTCTCAAACCTTCTTTCTCCCCACTAGTTTCTTTTAAAGATGCGCCTCCTGCCCTGTTGGATTTGCCGTGTGATCCTTCCAAGGCCAGTTCCCAGCACACCTGTCCCATCTCACAACAGGCCCAAGTAGCAGTTAGTTAGCTTGCAGGTACAGTAACCCATTTGCAACTCAAATCTAAAGAGTCACCCTTTGATCTTGGAAGATATAACACTGAAATTAATTACCCAGAGAGACTAGAACTTAGAAATACAATCATTTTCCTTGTTACTTATTAAAACTAATGAGACTGCATTTCACTCTCCTGTGCTCCCCAAGTCCTGGCATTTTCATTCCTGCATAAATACAGAGTCACTAAGCTCACCACTGCTTACTAGTCTTGCTCTGGAATGGAGAAATACCATTTCCCAAATTACAAGTAGCATTTGAAAACTCTAATCAAAAGGAAGTTCAAAGAGAAGTTAACAGGAAACTGCCTGAATGAGTCCCCGGGGCTATGACCTCCAACTCAGACCTCCAGGGTTGACAATTTACTGTAAAACGGAACTGAAAGCAGCTCCCCTTGAGGGCTTAGTATCCAGCCTCTGGGTCAGTGGAGAAGTATGGGCTTGGGAGAGAGAGAGACTTGAACAAAAATGTCTGACCCACTGTTTACTGGTTATGGGGTCCTAAACAAGCCTGGCTCTAAGCAAGAATGGATTAGACAATGTTGGGGCATTTTTTCTCCTTTTGAAATCACAGCTTATCCAACATACTCAGCCATCACCGCCATAGGAAGCATCTCCAAGATCATTACAAGGGGAGAAGTTCTGGTCAAAGCCTGGATTAACCTCTGCGTGGCCCACCATGAGCCCAGGGGAGGCTAGGAACAGCAGAAAGGGCGCTAACCCAGCCTCCCGTTATCCCCTCCCCTCCCACTGCACAGGGAGGGGCACGCGGACTGGGTAGGGCAGGGAGAGCTGGGTCTGGATGAGAGCTTGGACTCACCTCTGGCTGAGTTCTCCACTTACAAATGAGACCCTCCCACCTCTGACAACATAGGTCTCCTTCAGAGCAGCTTGTGAGTTATTTTCTTCAAGGCCCCAACATCATTCCAAACCATTCGTTTCTCCCACACTTATCACACAGTCCAGAGACTCATCAGTTTTCTCCAAAGCAGCTAAGAAGTTCCTTAACTCCAGCCTCACCCCTTTCCAGGCCTCAACCCCTCACCTGCCAAGGTAAAATTTAACAAGAACCTGGTCAAACTAACACTGTGGTACAGGCCTATCATCTCCTGTAGGAACCAATGCTCTTATTCGAGGTCTACCAATAATATACCCCCTTATATCTCATCTTCTCTTGCGGATTCCATAGTCCACACTCCACACACTAAATGGTAAGCTGAAAAACAGAAATTGGATCATGTCATTTCCCAGTTCAAACACCATCAAACACACTCAGAAAAGAATTCAGATCACGGGACCCTGTCTATCCGCCCCCGGCCCCCACTGCTCCTCCGAAGCTCATTTCACTCAGCCCCGGCCCCTATACTCCAGACAAACGTGTCATCTTCCATTTGTGGGGTCCACTGAGTTCATTCTAACACTTGTCCTTGTCACTTCTTCTGGCTGGAATCCGCATCCCTAAGACGCTTTCGGCTGACTCCCCTTCCCTCTGGTATGTCACCTCCACTAGCCTTCTTAACCTCTCAGGTTGGGCACACCCACAGAATTGAGGCATTTATTGTATTTCTCCCTCCTCTAGATGCTAGCCACTCCAGCATGCCTATATTTTCTTGTTCACCACATTGCTCCCAACTCTTGGCACGTTTGATACGTTTATTGAGTAAAATGGCTGGAAGGAGGGATGAATCACATCATTTCCTTGATTAAAACCAGTGACATGCACTGGGATACAGTTGCCACTCCCTGCCATGGCGGGCCAAACACTCGGCCTTGCCCCGTCACCACCTTATCCCACCTCTCCCCAGATCCTGCCTTCTGATATTTAGAAAAACAGGTGCAGAGCCAATCTAGGAAATAGGGCACAAAAATTTCTCATGCCTTTCAGTGTAGCACAGGCCTGGCAAGCCCACCTAAGGATCCCCTGATGTTCTAGGGAATAGTAGTTTTGTTTCACTGATTATTTCCTGTGGGTTAAGACTCAGACTCTGAGAAGTAGATGTTAACTTTAGAATATTTATAAGTTGCAAATTTAATTTGGAAGAGATCTAAATAAATTTTGTGCAGTAGAAAAGATAACCAAAGGTTAGTTTTATTGCCCTGTTGAATATTAACCAGTTTGGTATATAACATAACAATCTTATTTTAACTTTTCTTCTTTCTTTGACAATATGCTTTGGGTTCTTATATGGGCCTTTGGACCAGCTTTACCCTTTTGCTGGTTCCTGTTTAATGCGTTAAAGTGGCGTTTGACATGTGCTCACTAGATACTTTGGGGTAGTGAGAGATAGGTTTTGATACTAAATTACTAACACAACTATTCAGTGTTCTCATGGCTCTACAGTAGTTCCTTCTTTTGCAACCTGCCTTTTTTCAGTCCCACCATCTACACCCCATGCCCTCATCACCCAACTCATTTTCCTTCGAGTTATCACCTACTGATCCCTGTGGGCTAAATTCAAATGTCAACTCCTTAGGAAACTTTTTCTGACACATGCCAATACATGCCAACACACACACATACATGCGCACACACACACATCCCTAAATACATAGCTTTCTCTCAGAGGGAAAAAAAAGACAAAATGACAGAAAAAGGTAGGCCCACCAGACATGTGCAAAGTCTTGGACTAGCATGAGTGCCCATCACCTGTGAAGGGAGTAACCCAACTCCTCCTAGGCTATTCGGGATCTGCAGGACACAGAAATGCTTCTGGAAACCCTCCACTCCTCAGAGTCCAAGCGCATGCTCCAGATGGTGGCTGCCCTGGGGGCGTTTTTTCTACAAAGGTTGTCAGCTCCTGCTACTCAGCATGGCAGAGAGGTGGCGTGCACAGCCTGTACAGCCGTCCTCCCAGGCCACACAGCTAGTATGCTCTGCTGCTTATTAGCTGTGTGGCCTTAAACAGCTTAACCTTCCTGCATCACACTTTTCCCTTCCGTGGAACAGAAATAATAATAGTATACTTGAGTCTTCATAAGAATCGAATGGATAAAAAATGTGTATGAATGACCCATGAACATGGACAATGGTGTGGGGATTGACTGTGGGAGCGGCGATGGGTTGGGCAGAGAAGGACAAATGGGGATAAATTGGGACAACTGTAATAGAACAACAAGAAAAAAGAAAAAACAGAGAAAGAAGAAAGAAAGATCAAATGGATTAATGCAGCTAGAGTTGTACAAGAGTAACTAACATGTGAGTGCTACTATGATGCCATGTTTCTTATTCTAGTCTTATATAAGCCTCTTGGTCTCCTCTCTTCCCCCAGTCTGCTGGAGCTGCACAGATGAGACCTGGGGCACTGAGAATATAACTAAGTGGATACGTGTTACTGCAGCAGCAATGGAGATGAGGCCATATATTCCCATTCCAAACTTATTGTCAGCAATAGGGACTCTTAAGTGCCTGACATAATACCTGGCACAGAAGTTATTCAATAAATGTTACATCCTCCTCTGCCATTCCTGCCCTACCCACTCCTAATACCAACCTTAAACTTACAGGTAAGTAAAATTTGAGGTGCTTTCAATGCTTTTGTATAACAATGACTTAGGGGTAAAGGGCTGTTTCTGATTATTATTAATCTTTTCATGTCATGTATTCTATTGATTTTGCATTGAAATATTTTTTTCAACATTTTAAAAAATGAGCCATTTGCTTCAGCTAATCCCATATCCTAACATCTGTTGAAGTACAAATAATTGCTTGGGTTCCTTTTTCTTCTTTATTTTAATTTTTAAAATCAATAAGTTGTTTGTGATACCTTTAAAGGACATTAAATAACACAATCAACTTGGATTTTTTTATGAAGATATTTTCCACAGTTTCTGCACAAAATCATAAGATTTGCGGGACCTTGAGGTGCTGAGATTTCTGAAGAACTTCCCATTAGGATATAGAGTAGAATTGAAAGGGCCCATGGAAAGCATCTAGTCCAGCAAAATTTTTGCGTAACTACGAATTCAAGGAAAATTAATAGAGTTACTGGAACTTACTTTTCTCATTCAAAATAAAATAGCTTTTGAAGTAGCTTTGGAATAATCCTAACTTCACTGGCTATTTAATGAATAGCCGCAGACCTTTAATTAGAACACAATACTGCTTTTGCCCACTAAAATATTTATACCAAGGCCATGTGAGAAAAAAACAATGTGAAGGCAGATTTCTAATCATTCACCATGGAAATAGATGGAGGTCTTATGTAGAAGCCAGGCCCTTGGAAAACAAGCAGCCCATAGGGTATGGGGAGGGGTCACAGGTGGGGGCTGGATAATGAAGGGGGATGATTGTTTAGGGAAATTGGGAAGTCTGAGGCTTGGAGAAGCCTGTATTTCACCTGAATTTTCAAGCCATCAGGGAATATGCAGCCTCCTGATTTCTTTCCCAGCACTCTTCCCATATTTCATGTTAAGTAAGGTAAAACCTCAGAAACGATATAATCCTCTGCCAGTAGGAAGGTTGTTCTAGGCAGCGCCCTTGAGCTGGCTGGGTCCACAGCTGGGAGGACTGAGGACAGCAGCCTCCTGAGTTCCTCCCAAAACACAAGCTGCCTCTGTATCTTCAGAAGATCCGTGACCAACGGTGAATTCAGTGGGTTCCTGCACTGCTGGCGCTGGGTTTGAAATGGGGAAAAGATTATACATACGCACTCACATTTTGTTTAAATCTGGTTCTGCAGCTCCCTGAATGACCCTTTCTGACCGCACACCACTCTCAGCTGTACACGTGGCAGGATAATGAGTGGCCTTCCTTTATCTGTTTCAACTTTGCTAACCCACCTCCCATGTCACATGTAACCTGAGACCGCTCACTAGTTTGTTTCTGTCCAGTACCTTCCCCTTGATACAGTTCTTCCTTCACTCCATAGTTTTTCTCTAGAGCAGCCCAAGGCTTGGGGGGGAACTGTTGTCTAATCCTGTAAGTTTCTCTGAACACCCACCTCTGCCAGTACCAGGCAAGGTGTGGAAGTCACGGCCCCGGCCATTCCCCAGTAGCTGAGACAACACTGACATCTTGTGGTCTGGAATTCTGCCTGCCTCATGTATCACAGGCCAAAGCCACTCTGAGACCTGCCAAGAGGAGCCCTTCCGGACCCTGCAGGTGAGAGTAGACCAGTCCTCTGCCGACCCACCTGCAGAGGGCTCACGGTCCAGCAGAACAACCAAGTAACCAACAACATAAGCACTCTAGGTGACACAATCTGAGACAGCATCAGACCTGCCGGACAAGGAGGTTCCAGCCCAGTCAGCAAATAGTATGCGAAACTGTGGGCAGCTCCAGAACTAGGAGGTAATATGAGGCACGCAGGTAATTACAATCCAATAAGCAAAATGCCTAGTAAGGTGTGTATGACAGCTGTGGAAACTCAGAGGCGGAGAGAGACAAACGGGCTGAAGATAAATAAGGTAAGACTTCAGAAGTGACATTGGGACAGAATTTTCAAGAATACTTTGGAGTCATTAAGGAAGCAAGGTAAGGAATGAGCAAGTCAGAATTTCCGAGC